>JAPKLY010001160.1:0-22200 GCA_026898435.1 Prunella vulgaris
GTACTTAGGCAGATTCATCAGGGGTTTTGGGATCTAATCAAAATACTTAGATTGTCCCAACAATTTTTCTATTGCAACACAATTTTCGTGATTTTCTTTTGGATGTAATGTTTAATTGCTACAACTGCACATATATTTGATTTAAATTTTTTATGTTTAAATTGTTTACGTATCTTTTTAATATATTTTTTTCATGTTTTTAATATTCTGATATTGTTTAATTTTTTTTATATTCAATTTTAATTACAAGTTCGCATTAAAATCATTGTGTCTGCACCATACATACCGTAAGTTATTTATAATTCTAGAAAAAATATGTTATAGAGCATAATATTGTGTATGTGTTGTGCATGTGCACATATTCTTTAATTACTTTATTTATTTGCCTTTTCAATAATTTTTTTCCATGTTCTTAATATTCTGATATTGTTTATTTATTTTTTTGTTTAATTTTAATTACAGGTTCGCATTAAAATCATTGTGTCTGTGCAATACATACCGTAAATTATTTATAATTTCAAAAAAATATGTTCTAGAGCATAATAATGTATACGCGTTGTGCATGTGTACATATTTTTTAATTACTTAATTTATTACCGTAATATTGTGTATGCGTTATGCATGTGTAAATCATTGACACGTATATGTTAAATTCAAGAAATCACACACATATAAATATATATATATATATATATATATATTATTAATACACGTATATGTAAATTCTAGAAATTGTAAGAAAATAAATCTTATAAAATATTATGTTCTTGATTATTTTAATACTATATTTTTTATATGTTCTTGATTTTCTTTTAACATAACTATATAATAATAAAAATTTATATTATAAAAAATCATGTTCTTGATTTTTTAAATAATGTATTTTGATATGCTCTTGATTTTATTTTAACATACTTATATAATTCAAAATTTTCATACTTACGTATATGTAGAGCCGTCAAAATGGGTTGGGCCCGTTGGGCCAGCCCGCCTCGCCATAATAAAATGAGGGTTGGGTCAAACATTTCTAAGCCCTTATAGAGGCGGGCCTAGACGGGCTAGCCCGTTTGGGTTGCGAGTTTAGCAGGTCGGCCCGCGGGTTGGGGCGGGCCAGCCCGCCAGTGCGTATATATTATATATGTATATATATACACATTAATATATACATATTATATGATATTTTAATTAATTTTTAAATTTAAAAATTTTATTATACATTTTATTAATTATTTCCAAACAAAATAACAGATTATTGTGCTCCTCTCACAAAAAAAATAAAACTAGTAGCTAAGTTTCAAACCGATGTTGCCATAGTTAAACAATGTTGTCCCTTCATGTAGTCCTTCAGCTCTCTTTCGTAGTTAATTGTCGCTGTCAAAATGATTTTTATGATGTAATGATTGATAAATGTTGAGAGACTTTATGGTTTGTGCTAAGTTTATGTCTTAACATTATTGATTTATTTTGTGAACTTTATTTTATGAGATTTGTAATATATTTGACAAATTTTATTTTATGAGATTCGTGATTCTCGTGGCGAAATTTTAGTTATACATTTATTATGTTACTATTTTATTTAATAAATTTAGTTGAAATATTAGTTCATAATATTTTTTTTAAAAAAAGGAAAAAAATTGGGATGGCCCGATAAAACCCGCAGCCCGCCATTAAATGGGTTGGGTTGGAGTTTTTGCAGCCCGCCATATTTTCAACTCGCCCCGCCCCGCCCCGCCCAGCCAAAATGCGGGCTTTTGCGGATTTAGGCCCGCCCCGCCCCGCCGGCCCGTTTTGACAGCTCTACGTATATGTTAGCACACTCATATTTTAAATATTGTGTGAATAAGATAACCTCAAATTATATATATATGTATATATATTTATTATTGAATAAATCTATATATATATATCAGATATATTATAAATCTATATATCTATATATGTATATAAATCATTGATACACATATATGTTACATTCAAGAAATCAAGATTTATTTATTCACAATCTTATATAAATCCTTAACCCTTAAATCAAAACTCACACAACATTACAATTCTCAAATTCGATTCTTTACACCATAAGTTATTTACTCATTGTGTATGCATTTTATTGATCGTAATTTATTTACTCAAAAGTTATTGTGTATGTGTCGTATACACCGTAAGTTATTTATAATTCTAGAAAAAAAAGATGTTCTAGAACATAATGTTGTGTATTTGTACATATTTTTTAATTACTTAATTAATTTATCACATTATATTTTTAAAAATAATTTTTATTTCATACCGCGAAATTCGCGGGTATACGTATTAGTGTGTATATATATATATAAACTAGATATATCAATCATGTGTAGTAGATCCGACAACTTTGACCACATGTAGATATTATATGAGTAGATATAAGTTAGTAACACGCATTTGCTCTAATTGTATCACATATTTGCTCTCAGTTTGTGTTACTATATGAGTAAATATGTGTTACTGTGGGATAAAATATATTTTTGATAAGAAAAAATATGTGTTTCTTAATTTAATCATCATTCCTTAAAAGCTAGGTATATTGATTCATGTAGTAACACATTTTTTACTATTTTATATGTGTTATTATAAGAAAAAATTATTATTTTTATACAAATAAATAAAATTTATGAAATTCTAATATTTTTTCTTATAATTACATATATACATTTTGCTCTTACATTGCATGAAAAATATTTATTTCTACGAAAATAAATGAAATATGTGTAAAAAAATAACATTTAGTTTATTTGTAACACACATTTTGTCTTAAAGTAACATGCATTTGCCCAAATTAAAACACATCTGGGTGCGAAAAAACGTTAAATTATAAGTTGCGCGAATTTCGGAAAAAAAAAAACCAAAATTCGACCCGACCCAGTTTAGACCTGCGAATTTTTTTTTAAAAATAAATATTTCTACAGTATAAATTTCAATATAACTTTTTGTCTTTGTTAAGTGTATCAAAATATTCATTAGGAGTATTAAAAGTTGGGTTCAATAAATTTATAACACTTATAACATTGAATCTAATTTTTAATATTTTTTATGAGATTTTTAATACACCAAGTCAAATATTTGATATTTTCATACAAAACTTTATTAAATTATATATTTTTATATTTAGTTTATTAAAAACTATTAACATATATACTTTATTTATGAAAATAAATTTATTCATAAACTATTATTTTACATAATTTTTTTTAAAAAAATTTGTATGCACATTAAAGTATCAAAGTATGCACGTAAGAAAAAAGATATCAATATGTATACGTCTTCTCTGTTCAACAAAATCGGCCGATGCGGTGCTGCTTTTCAAACTAACGTCACCCATCACCCCCCTCCCCCACCCCACCCCACCCGGGGTATATATATATATATATATATCATTCCATCATCTATATATCATAAAAATCATTTACAAGGGTTATAATCAGGAAGTGCAAATAATTATGGCGGATTGTCCAGGTATGATCATCCCTCCTTTTCTTTAGTTTCTAATGATTTTACTATATATATATATATATATATATATATGCCTGAAATTTCTAGTGTTACTTTGGATTTAAATCAATTTGTTTACAGATTCCTTCCAAAATATATCCAGGTGTTGATGTATGCTGCTAGATAATTAATAATATTACGAATATGTTTTTAATTAGCAAAAACCAAGCAGAGAAAACCTACCAATATTTTTTAAATGACTCTCTAATTATATATATATATATATATATTATATATATAACACTTACTAAATATTCACACTTAACTATTACCAGAGACGCCTTAGAGTTACAATTCAATTTCATCCCACAATTAATTTATTAGGATTTTTTCACAAAATGTCCCAAAAATATATTTTGGGATTTTCAATAATGTAGTCCTCAAATGTATCGATTGGTCTCGAAAATAAGAAACAACGTAGTATAATTTTGAAATACTATTTTCAAATTTGTACAATGTGAAAAAAAAAAAACTCATATATACTCTTGTGCAAAAATTTTGTACCAATTTAAAAAAAATTGTTGTACATGCATGCAGGGAAGCAATCATGGCCGGAGTTGGTGAGGGCAAAGGGGGAGAAGGCGGCGGAAGTGATAGAGAGGGAGAATAAGAAGGTGAATGCTATTGTTCTCAAAGACGGAACTCCGACGACCAGAGACTTCCGGTGCGACCGCGTTTGGGTGTGGGTCGACTACCATGGTGTTGTCGTTCGCACTCCTCGTGTTGGTTAAACAAAACTACCTTAATTTGGACTAAGTAAAGGTTATGTCATCGTTGAGGTTGGAATTATGTCATTTACCACCCAATGGAGTAATGCTACTACTTCTCTTCTCCATGTAATAAAGTTCACGTTGCCTCAATGATGATGAATAAATGAAATAACTTGTATTTGCACTAGATAATGGTGTTTATTTGATTTTATCATGGAGCACTTCTAAAAGAAATTGAATCAATTCTAACACATCATATAAATCAGTGATTTTATAACCGGACAGGTCATGACCAAAGCAGATAGACCACCAGTTTTCGGTTTAACTAGCCTATATATCCAACCATGCATTAGCATAAATTTGACCATTTTTTAATATTATTAATACTACATTGAAAAATAGAAAAATATATATTGTTGTACTTTAATTTTTTTTTTTTTGGTTTGATTTTTAAACATGCATTTTAACTTTTGAATTTTAAAACCATTCTTTAATTTGCATGAATTTGACATTTTAGTCCTATAACAAGTAACTTCAGATTATTTACCTGGCCATACGTCGACATGACACAATGTTATGATGTTATATCAGCCTATGACCGGATGAGTAACCTGAAATAGTAGGAAATAGGCCAAAAATTTCATATTTATTTATGTTGCAAGATAATTTTCAAAATTCAAAATTTAATAGAATGAAAATTAAAATTGTAAAAAATTAAAGGACGGAAAAATGTGTTTTTCGTAAACAAATAAAATAAATATTCACTCGTAAAAAAATGAAAAAAAAAACATCTATATGAATTTTGCATTAAAATAAACATAATAGATAGATTATTTGTGTAAAAATTACTCGAAATTCTTGTGCTTAAGTTGCTAATTACATAAGATTTCTTGAACTTTTTTACATTAAAGTGAATTAATTGAGCTTAGACAAAAAATTGAGTTGGAATGATTTAATTGTTGAAATATTAATTAAGCCAACCAATAATTAAATTTGGAAGTGAGAATTATTTGGCCAGACCCAGTGAATTAAAATTGAAAGCCTAAAACTTGGGCCCATTGGCATCATTTTCTAATTAATTTGGGGTTTTTTTTTATGAAAGGAATGCACGTGAAGGAATGAAATGGGAAGTCCATAACCATTTGTTTTGTTGACTGGTTCTGAGAACGAAACCCACACCACTCACAAGGCACAATCACTGTTTTTTAAATCGGTTGAACCGAAATCAGCCATAGAACCGGTCTGATTATCCATGAAAATCGTTTTTACGATTCAATCGAAAAGAATCGATCAAAATCGAAAAAAACCGATTAAACCGGTGAACCAACTTATTTTTATATTTTAGTTTTTTAAATTTATTTTTCTAATTTTTTATTATGTTAAATTTTAAAAAACATTTCAATCCCAAAATTAACTTATTCTACAATTTATATATTTTAAAATTTTGTAGAAATATTTTAGTATGAGATTTTACTACATATCATGACTATAATTTAATATTATAGCTTGAATTATTTTGAGTATCTTAATTTTGATTGTTAATGATTTTATTATGTTTATTTTAATATGTAATTAATAATTTATTAAAAATTAAAATAAAAATATATTTTATTTATTTTATTTTTAATTTAATATATATAATATTAAAAAAATAGACCAAAATAATTTTAATGATTACAACATGAAAACACTGGTCACAGCCTCTAATGATGATGAAGAATTGTACACTGCTACCATTAAACTATACCTCTGGCAGTTCTTTGATCACCGGAATCGAGCCGTCAACCGCCGCCGCTGGAGTCTGAGAGAAAAGCCGACGCCCAGCCACCACCTGCAATTTCGCCGGCAACCAAAAGCTTTGCACACTGCCCCTTTTTCCAATCCACAGCTGCGGGATTTACAGAGCACAACAATCACCATCGCCGGAGTCAACCGCCGTTCAATGCCTGGAAGACGTCCACAACCTTACACACACTTTCTACTTTCTCGGATGGCAATTTTCTGCCGTCTTTTACACACACTTACACTTAGTATTAGGTGTTTTCATTTTCTTTAATTTTCTTGCACGATATTAAAGTTTCTACTTTCAACAAGTTTAATCAACTTTACTGGGTGAATTCTAACCTTTGCTTTATTTATTTAGTTGATGTATTGAATGTTTACAAATTTTTGCATTATTATTTTATGGGTTTTATTAATTTAGTTATGGGGTAATAGTTATTAGTTTATGATTTTATTTGTGTATTTCTTGGATGATTATATTGGGCTTTAATTAATTTTCTTGTATAATGTATATATGGAAAACTTACCACAACCAACCTTTAAGATTTTACGACCCAATTTTAAGTTGGTCAGCATCTGAAGCTTAACCTAGGGGGTAACTAATAAGAAAAGAGGAGATCTGTAATTTGTGATTTTTCATATCTTGTGGTACATCTTTTTTATTGATTTGTATCCTTGTTAGAGTACGTCTTCCATGTAATCACTGGTACATAAATGGGCTTGGAGAGCCCTTATTTTTGCACTTAGAGAGCGGTTATAGAGGGCTCTCCAAGTGACAGCTCTCCAAGTGACGAGAGCTGTTATAAAACCGCTCTACAAGTAACCTCTTGGAAAGCGGTTTATAACCGCACTCCAAGCATAACCCCTACACTGCGGTTAGAAACCGCTCAGCAAGTCCTTTTTTAAAAAAAAACAAAAATTCGTAATTCATGAATATTGACAACAATTAATGAAAAGGTGATGGGGTCTACACCCAAAATAAGGAATTACTCCTTTGACCACATCAATTGGAATAAATTGGAAAAAAATAGGCAGAATGATAGATAAGAAACTGCTTGTTTTAGACCACTGGAAACCACCATGCTTGAAGATGTTCTGCAAATAAATGGAAACCACCATGCTTGAAGATGTTCTGGGCCTTAACCACCAAGTTTGAAGATATTCTGCAAATTAAGATAAATATAAATACTCATAAAATATTAACTAATTAATAAATTTACATCAATTCGCCAGCAAATGAAACTCTCACAAATCAAATTCAATCTTAATCAAATTCTCCCAAATTAATTTCTTCATAAAAAAGGATCTATTTACAAACAATAGGGATTCTCACACTTGCAGGAGAAATTAAATACTTCCCTTCCCTCATATAATACAAGATCCGAATTAATCTTTTAAATTTCCCAAAAAAATTGCTCCCCTCACTGTAACAAAAACAACTTTGAACAAAAAATTTCTTAAAATAATTGAGCATGTTTGAGAAAAATCAGAAAATGGCAAAGCTCCAAATGCATATCATGAGAAATTAAATACTTCCCTCGACTATCCAGATGAAGATGCCGACAATGGAGGGCGACGAAGGCAAAGGGGGAGCCCAGCACAGAGCAGCGGCACGATTGTGTGCTTCGGTTTCAGATCTGCAGCGGTGCGATTGTGTGCTTCGGTTTCAGATCAGGATGCGGCTTCGAATCTGCCGCAAAAATTCTGGCGGAAATCGACGGTGAGATTCCAGACGGTTGTGTGCTTCGGTTGCAGATCTGGCGGAGTGGAACGAAAAGGAATAAAAATTAAAAGAAAAGTTTCCTATTCTAAAACCCTAAAATCTACTGCTTCTGTTCTCTCCAAATGAGATATTTATAAATATATGCCAACTTCCTAATTATCTCAGCAAATGGGCTTAAATAATAAAAAGAAATATTGGGCTTAGACAATTGATAAATAGAAAAACTTGGCCCAACTCCTTTTCAACCTAATTACCGACCAAGTGAAAAAGAGGCGGTTGTTTCCAGCGGTTCTCAGCGACAGTGTTTGGGCAGGCTGTGTGCGACGAGATTCCGGCGATTGCTGCGTGGATCACGGCTGACGGCGTGAAATGGGACCTGTTGCAGGCAGTTGATTCGACGGGATTTGCGACGGCAGGGATGCGGCGTTTCTGGTGTTGGCGTCGTACAGTGGATAGGGATTCGTCACGCACCAATTTCCGGCGTCTGCGAATTAGTGAGTGGCGGAGATGGGGATGAGGATGAATATATTCCTCGATCTAGTTGGGGGAGAGTGCGTAAATATTAACTAGATCGAGGAATAAGAAAATGAAATTGGGGGAGAATATATTACCTAGGTTTAAAATCACTTGCCGTGCGGTTTTTGACCGCTCTCACTCAACTACTTGCAGTGCGGTTTTTGACCGCTCTGACTTATATAGCGGTCGAAAACCGCTTTAATTAAAGCGATTCCGAATCCTTTTTTTTTTTTAATTCTTAATAAACTGCATTTTACTTGTAGAGCGATTAATAACCGCTCTACAAGTGTTTTTTTTTTCTTGTCAAAACCGCTCTCCAAGTGCTCACTTGGAGAGCTGTTTTGACAAGGGTTCTCCAAGTAGAGCTCTGCAAGCCTCAATGTGTAGTAGTGAATATTGCACGGTACAATATATGCCTAAAAAGGAAATTTTTGAAAACTCGCGGGTCGCTTTGGTATCCGGGTCAAAATTCCATAATTCGCGGATCATTCCAAAAACGCAAAAATTATATACATAATACAAAGTTTCATATTTAAGACATAATTCTTACAGTAACACAGATTTAATCATGCAGTAGTACATTTTTATTCATGTAGTAACATATAATGCTACTTACAGTAACATAATTGTATTCTTCTAGTAAAATCATATACATAATACAAAATGACACAATTTTATTAGAAAACACAATTTTATTCGCATAGTGTGGTAAAACACTCTTTTAGTAACACACTTTTCTTAATACAGTATCGAAACACAAATTTAAACATATAGTAACAAAGTTTTGTTCATATATAGTAACATATAATACTTCTTATAGTAACACAGTTGTCTTAAGACATATTTCTTGTAATGTAAAAAAAATCATACATATTTAAGACATATTTCTTGTAGTAACATAGATTTAATCATGCAGTATCACATTTTTATTCATGTAGTAACATATAATTTTTCTTACAGTAATACATTTTTATTCTTATAGTAACATCATATTCTTATTACAATAAAACAATTTTATTCATATAGCTAGTATTAAAATATTCTTCTTATTGAAACACATTTTTCTTAATACAAAATATCACATAATATAAATTACTATGTTAATATATGTATTACTATATGTTCAAATTTTGTATACTACAAGATATCATTTATAATACTACTTCTCAAAACAATATTTTCGTATTAATGTGATGGAAATCGCCTGAGAATATCGTTTGATAGAAGAAACGATTGCCAGAGAATTTCGTATGAGAGAAGAAACCGATTGCGCAAATCAAAAAAAAAAAATTGAAAGCCGAGGAAAAAACTGACGAAGAAAAAACGATTATCAATATATATCCTAGATCCGAATTGTAAAATGAATTGTGAAAATGAATCAATGCACGAAGCGGATTTTGTACAGTATTGCATATGAGAATTTGCGATCCTTGTTATTTTTTTATTGACCAGGCCAAATATATCTTAACTTTTCCAATTTATTACCAAAGCAAAGGAAAACCAAAACAAACACCCCTAGAAATTAAAAAAAAAAAATTGACAAAAGATAAGATCTAGTTAGGCCGACCTAAATTTTCAAAAAAGAAGTTAGGCCGATCCAAATTTTCCAAAAAAAGAAAAGAAAAGGTTAGGCCGATTTAACTAAACCCTAATCTAAGTAAAATAATAAAGGCTTTAATTTGTAAAATAATTGTATGCAAAAATTTGTATGAGACCATCTCATAATATGAGATCGACTGAATTAAAAAAGCGATAGAGATAATAAAATGTGGCAATATTTTTTTTAAAAAAAATGATGACTCACTTTTTACAAAAATATTATCACTTTTTGTTAAAAAAAAGTCTAAAGTAATATTTTGTTAATTAATAAGTACTTCCTCCGTCTATGAAACTATTTCTCATTTCATAGTTAGCACGAAATTTAATAAAAAATAGTATTATATTAAAATGATAGATAAAGTAAGAAAAAAATGAGAATATAGTGGGGCTCAAATTTTTATTGTGAGTATGAGTTGTTTCCAAATAAGGAAATGAGAAAAAGTTTTATGAATAAACTAAAAAGAAATGTTGAAAATACTCATCTAAAAGTCTTGAACTTGTAAAAGGTATGAAATCAATTCATTTATTTAATTTCCCTAACACTCTCATTCACTTATTGACTGAATTTTCAATTTTCCCTCTTTGTGGAGGCCCAATAAGAAGACAGTATAATATGAGTAGAGTTGCTATTAGAGGGAATCAAATCCAAGACATTGGACAAATACGAACTCACAGAAATATGAATAGAGTTGCTCACAGCGGAAATCGAACTCAGGACATTCGGCTTGTCTAAACTCTGATATCATGAAAGAATTTCATCTCATCTAAAAGTCAGAACTTGTAGAAAAGTGTTAGAACCAATTCATTTATTAACAGGCTTCCATTGTCAAACGTCCATTAATACTACCTAGCTACCCCACCATATTACTATTAGTCTATATATATATGCAAGTACATATTTGGTTCCGTGCACCATCATAAAATCACTCACCATGGAGTTAGTGCAAGTGAATATGTCGCCTTGTCCTACAGGCAAAAAGCACTTTCCCTTTACTTCTCCTTTACATCATTTCTTTTTACTTATTGCTATTTAATTTTTCAGTTTAACTATCCGATCACATATTTGATGGAATTATAAATAAACTTCATCCCACAATTTTTTATATTTTCTATTTAATTAGTCCCACAATTTACCATTTTGTCCAATTTTCGCCAAAAACTTATAATTAAGCGACGCGGTACGGCATCGCCTAAAAAATATTGTAAAGGACACCGTGGGGTGCAAATGACTGTGAGAATATTGATTTTATTTTCAAACGAAAATTGGTCCAACTAGTAAGTTGTAGGACTAAATTTAGTTTTTGCGACGGTCAATATTAATCGCTAAATTGTCACGCTATAATTTTATTGACGGACAACTGAAGGTCACTAAGTTATTTTGATATTAAGGACTGCTTTCGGTTGTGAATTGCTCAATTTTGACCAATAGTCAACATCGGTCGCTAATTTTTTATCCCCAAACACGAGTTTTTTTGTAGTGTGCATGCATGTCTTTAGAAACCAAAGTATATATATATAAAGTTATGGTACGTACGTGCAGGGAAAAGAAGTTAGCCGGAGTTGGTGGGGGAAACCGGCGAGATGGCGGTGGAAGTGATAAGGAGGGAGTGTCCCAATGTGATTGTGGGCTTCGTGAGATTCGGAAGTCGGTGGACCTACGATTACCAGTGCGGCCGTGTTCGGGTTTTTGTCGATGAGAATGGTATTGTCGTTACTACTTATATATGTTAAAAAGAAAGATGACGTCACCCTTAAAACTGTTAAGTCATACATCGATCATACTAGATCAAACTACTTGCATGCTATTACTCAAAAAAAGATAGAATTAATCTTAATTTTAGGGTATAATTTTATCTTTTAAAGTAATTTCAATTAGATTGATAAGTATAATGTATTTAACAATTTTGGAGGTGCAAATATTAGCTCCACTCTAAAGAATTAAGTACATGATTATTATCATGTATAATGTAATATTTGAATAAATTACCATGCACTAGTGTTACTATTGGTCTTGCCAAATGTAATAAAACTCATGTGTATTGATGATAAATAAAATACTACTTTGCATATATATATATATATTCTCAATACATGATTTGCTTTTGTCTTGGGCCATGTAATTAAGCTCATGCATCTTGCTTTACAGCATTGATAATAGTTTTTAACAATATATAGAATGGATATGGGATAAATGTTCGTAAGATGCACTTAAATAACTTAAAACAAAAACAATTAATATATCAATAAAGTTTGTCTTTATAAATATTGGTCATTTCCATTCATAAATATTATTATCAATCAGCCATGCATGCATATATAGCTGTGGTAATCACAGTACGTCCCAAAGAATACAGGGACCATGTTCTACTTTTTAAAATGGGATCTCAAACGTAAGTGGTTGAAGCTAAATACTTAGACAAAATTGAACAATTATCGACATAAAAAAAATTTGGCTGTTAAACACCATAAATTTGGTGGCTTTTTGAAAGAAAAATTAATTATGATTAAATTGAGAAGTAAATTAAATACAAGATTTTTTGCTCGAAATTTTTTCTTGATGTTGATACAGAGAATAGAGAGAATTAAAGAGAAAAGATAAAATTAAGATGCGAGACAATTAAAAAAGGGGGAAGAAGAGATGTGTAGATGTAGTATTCTTTTGTGTGCATTTACAATAGTATATTTTATAATTTCAATAAGGCTCAATTTGGATGGTGAATTTGAAAATAAATGTATTTAAAAAATATATATGTAAGAAAGCATATATTTCAAGTTAAGAGATAGAGATGACATGGTTTTGTAGAGAATAGGGAAGAGGAATTTCAAATGACATGGTTTTGAAGAGGATTTAGAATTCCTCCATTTTAAATATAACTCATATATATGAATTTGTAAATTCCTGGAGAGAGTGATTATTTGTGAAAATCTATGGATTTCAAATCCGTCTATCCAAATGGAGACTAAGATTTATTGATATTAATAAAATAAAAATCACAAGATTGGACATTGAGACCCTATAACATGTCAATGGATACACTTGCTAAAGAACAGGTTTAATAACCACATGGATAATAGTAAGGGGAGAGAGTGTTGTGCACTCAATGCCAAGCCTCAATGCCTCAATGCCATCTTTTTTTATCATCGATCATTAGACGAGAATGGAGGTTATTGAGATCGCAAGCTTCGATGCCATCTTTTTGGGTGAGGCGGAAGAAGAGGTTATTCACTACTACAAAAAAGGGCTTGGAGAGCTCACAAATTTCCACTTAGAGAGCGGTTAAATGAGCTCTCCAAGCGAAAGCTATGCAAGTGAAGAGAGACCTAGAAAGCGGTTCTAAAACCGCATTGTAAGTGTATTCATTATTTTAATATTTAACTTGGAGAGCTGTTTTTAACCGCTCTCTAAGATCATTTTTTTATAAAAAAAAATTATTTTTTTCTGCAAATTTTATTTTTCTCAAACTTCTCTGTACTTCAAAAACTAAAAAAAATTAACAAACAAAGTATGTGTAAATTACCATTACAAGCTCTGTCACAAAACAAGAATTCGACATCCATTTTCAAGAACCAACAAATTAACAAAGTATGTGTAAATTACCATTTTTCTTTTTTTTACAGACATTTTCAAGAACCAACAAATCAAATCATTAACATTTTGAAATATAATACACAAATCAAACCACATCTTCAAGACACAGCAGTGTTTGAAAAAAAAAAAATTCCTCAGTCTCATATAATCACTATATCCATTCACCTGGTACAATCACTGCATATCAAAACCAAAAAACACATACAAATTAATAATGGATACATACGGTTCAGATCTACGTCGTTTACAAACGTGCGATTCCAAACGGCGGCCTTCCACGGGCGAAGAGCGACGGCCTCCAACGGTGAAAGCGGCGGGCGGCCTTCCGCGACGAACAGAGGCGTGGGTGTGTCGTCGCCTGCATCACCGTCGTGTGGGTGTGCCGTCGCCTGCATCACCGTCGCGTGGATGTGCTGTGCGTCGCCATCGAGGCGCCAGCGTGGGAGGCGGAGCAGAAGGCAGTAGGGAGAGTGGGCGGCCGCGGCTGAAGGATTTTTATTTTGAAATGAATGAAAATGAAAGAAGGTTAGGTTAAAAAGTATTCAATTGCGCCTGTGCTGAAAGCCCATAACGGTTTTCCACCGCTTTCAACTTCATAGCGGTTTTAAACCCGCTTTCTAATATATTTTTTTATTTTTTTAATATTTTTTCTGTTAAAGCGTTTGTCAACCACTTTATAAGCATGTTATTATTATTATTTTCAATGAGCTCTCTAAGTAGAGCTATGCAAGCTCTTATTTGTAGTAGTGATTGGAATCATCATGTGCACGTTCACCCATATATTATAGTTTATATAGTGGATTATTAAAAATTATATTTTAATGTAAATTATACTATATATATACATTTAGTGTTTTGTTGTTAAATTATTTTACAAAAATGAATGTTGAAATGAAATTTAATTTATTACAACGTAAATAAATTGTAATTATAATTGAAAGATAAATATATAGTGTATTTAAATATTAAAACATTAATAATTCCACAAATAGAAGTCACTCGAATAAAATAAATATTAATAATTACAAATTTAAAAAAACTTTCTCATAAACGACATTTGCTATATTTAAAGATAATCAAGAAAGATTTAAATTATAAAAATTTATTATTATATAAATATATTAAAAAATCAAGAATATATTAAAAATATAATATTATTAAAAAAATTAAGAATGTAATATTTATAAAATTTATATTTTGTTACGATATTTTGAATTTACATATACGTGTATCATTGTTTTATATATTTTGAATATATCTTTATATTATATAAAGACGAAGTTATAAAATCAACTAGTTGAATCCTCGATTTCAAAATTCAACAGTTCTCATTAATTTTGACATAAAAAATTAATCTTGACCTTATATTTTAAGTGTTTTAATCTTGACCATACATTTTAATATTTTATAAATATGTATTTTTATATAAATCTTATAAATATATTCATAATATCAAATCATATATCTGATTTTTTAGTCTCAACCGTTCATCTTAATTTCTGTACTTTTATAAATTTTAACTCTATAAATATTATTATTCTCATCTTTAATCTTATTTTTTGTGCGTCTCTTGCTTCTTCTTATTTCTCTTCTAACATTCTTATTTATCGTATTCTAATATTTGAATTGTTAACTTATATTTTTATATTTTTTTAGGTTCATATTTTACATCTAATAATTTGGTGAAATAATATTTTTTCTATTGCTACACAATTTCGTGGTTTTCTTTTGGAGGTAATGGTTTTTGTGGTTTTCTATTTGATTTAAAAATTTTATGTTTGAATTGTTTATTTGTCTTGTTAATGTTCTTTTTTTTGTAGGTTCGTATTTACTTCTAATAATTTGACAAGATACTACTTTCTTCAGTAAATATAATACTGAAAAAAAAGAGATTTAATGTATAACATGTATAACCCACAAAAAATTAATTCAATCAAATACGTCGATCCCTCTTATACTAATTTTTGTTTCATATCGCGAAATTTGCGGGATACATACACTACAAAAAAAAGGGAATTTAAAGAGGGCAATGGTGAGGGAATTAGTGAGGGATATCAATTTAAAGAGGGTATTAACGAGGAAAAAAAACCCTAGTTAAAATGTTCCTCGCCAATAAATAGCGAGGGTTTTAAAAAGGGGAAAAAGAGACGAGGGTTTTAACGAGGTAATAAAAAAGACAAGGGCAGGGGCACCCTCGTCAAATCCCTCGCCCAGTTAACGAGGGATATATTTCCCTCGCCTTCTGCCGCAGCCCAACTAACGAGGTCAAATCCCTCGCCCAGTTAACGAGGGATATATTTCCCTCGCCTTCTGCCGCAGCCCAACTAACGAGGGATTATTCCCTCGCCTTCCGCCGCCATTAGTTAACGAGGGATATTCCCTCGCCATAATCCCTCGCCATTTAATTTTCATTAAAAAAAACAATGCTTGGGAATTGAAACCGGGCACCCCCCATCCCCCCACCTTCAGCATTATATAGGCGATATTTTCGCCCCAGCGAGGTTCGAACCTATGACCTCTCCGTTGGAGAGAAAGTATGTTCAAGGCGCCTACCGTTTGAGCTAGGCTTGATATTCGTTATACTATTCAACTATATTATATATGTATTATATATATATATATATTGTATTTGGTATTTATATTATTCATTTATAACATATATTTAAATTCTTTATTGTATATCTAACTATTCAATTATTATAAATAGATATAAAATTAAATATTATTATTGAAAATTAGTTTAATGAATTAATTTTTATTAAAATACTAAAATAATTATTTTTGTATTTTTTACATATTTACATTTCTTGATCATTTTAATTAAATTATAAAATAGTTATGTGTATAATTTTTTCACTATTTATTAATTAATATGAGGACATACATACATATTTATTTTATTGTTCTAATTAAAATATTCCCCATAAAAGATATAGAATAATCACATTTGTAATCTTTTTCACTATCTAATTTATTTACACTAGTATGTATATTTTATCGTTTTCAATATTTTTCATAAAGTTATAAAATAATCATATTTCTAAAAATATAATAACGTAGAGAGCCAATATATAATATTCGATAATAGAGATCTAATATAATAGCCGATGTCGATAATAGTTATTGTCTCTAAAACAAACAATATTTGAAAATTCGACCACCTCTAGGAATTATTCATAAACCCTAAACAAGTCACAAAATATCAGTCAAACAAAATATCGATTAATACTAAAACATAAACGTACACAACAACAAACTTAATTAATTAATTAAATCGGAACGCACATTCTACAGCAAACAATACCAACAATCAACCCATACTCCAATATCCACATTATAATTAGATCGAACATCGATCAATTAAATATTCATCATATCTATATATATAATCCATATAAACATGCACTATATTAATAAATGAGAAATAAATTAATTTTTAATTAAACAATATATACATATGTATAATTATATATACTCAATTAAACTAAATTTTAAAATATATTAATAAGAATAATTAATATTCATAAATAAAATGAATCAATTACTTAATTTTAATTATAATATTCTACACACACACATATATATATATTATAATTATTAATAACCGTATTTATATAGCTAGCAATAAATTGTAAATGAAAAATTCATTTTAATTCGTGTGCATTTATTTAATTAAAATTAATTATTAAATATTATTAATTAATATATATAATCATATAAAATATTTAAATATGATAATTATAATATATAATAACAATATTATAGTATATATATAATTTATATACAGTTACGTGTATATATATATATGTACAATATATATATAAATTGTTATGGTGTATATATATATTTATGTAGAGATTTACACAAAAATTAACTAGGGAATTGGCGAGGGAAGTGGGTCCTCGTTAATTAAAAATTGCATGCGCCTGACACAATCTTAGCCTTGCCGAGGGAAAAGTGCTCGCCAGGTAACGAGGGAAGTGGGGGGCCCTCGCCTTTGACCAATTTCAAAATGCCGAGGGATTATTCCCTCGTTAATTAGTGGGGGGTGGGGTCCCTCGTTAAAACCCTTGCCATTTCAAGAGGGTTTAAATTTCCCTCGTCAAAACCCTCGGTATTAACTAGCATTTTAATTTCCCTCGCTAAATCCCTTGTTAGATTATCCCCTCGTTATTTCCCTTTTTATTAACGAGGGATATTTCCCCCTCTCTAATAGCCCTCATTAATTGGCCATTTTTTTGTAGTGATACTAGTATACACATATATATCAGATATATAAATTTATAATGCTCTGATATATATGTGTATATATTTAGTAAGGGGGCGCTTGGCTCGAATTATTCAATGGTAATGGGAATGAAATTTTATTTTTCTTTTTTACCCTCACATATATTGAATGAGTGACTGTGTTTATGGTGGTTACAACACTAGTGTTGTGCTCCAATATTGGAAAAAGTTACAATCAAGAAAGTTGTTGGTTACCTTATTAAGATGAGAAATAGTTAATCAAATAGGGGTAATGATTACCTTATTAAGGAGAAAAATCAATGTTGTGTACCATGTTTATTCTCATTACCTACTATAATTACTATATATATATATATATATTTTTTTCATTCCCATTACCATTGAAAACTTTTAATACCAAGCGCCTCTTAAGGTCCTCAAAAGAGGACTACAACATAGTCCGAGATCGCCAAACCTCGGCGACAATTGGTCTCAGCGACACTTAACGCTTCTTCGCCCTCACCTCCTCCTCGGATCATCCCGACACCAATATTAGAGTCCCTGTCTTATCCACACATTTGTATCAGTTAATCTTAATGAATCAATTTACTAATCCTAATGAATATCTGTATAAATATATAGATATATATATTAAACTAATCAAATAATTAAATTATTAAAATGGTCCATTTGAATAATTACAATTAAACATAATCCACTAAACAGATTCAAGAAAACATCATAATCAACTAATTATATTCTCAAATAATTATAAGTAAACATAATCACATGTATCTAATTAATAATTAAACATGCATATCAAATAGTACATAGTCATATAAAAAGATATATTAAACCGTTAAAATTGAGTGAACTACGTAGAGGGTGATGAATTGGATAATTTAATTGAGATATTTTATTCGGTGGCTTTCTTCTCTCTCAATTTCTTTCATAAATGGGGCATGCAGATTGGCTAAAAATTAACCTTTAAAGGCAAAAGAATTAGTAGTTGCTAAACACACTATTTAAACAGTATTTTTCAACCACACCGCTAGTTCAATGATCGTCAAGCGGTCCTAAATTAAAATTCCACCTACGCAGTCGCTAAGTTGTGCACTACTTTAATAACCGCACCATATAGAGACGGGTCAAAGGTTCGGATTAGCGACAATCTTGAACTAAAATCCTAAGATCACTTAGGCGGTCTCGGTCGTTGAACTGAAGGTACGGTTTAGCGACCGTCATCATAAACAGGCGTAATTAGCCGTGCGACCGTTTTTCTAAGTCATACACTAAATTCATTGATATGCAGCAACCGGTCCATTTATCGGTCGCTAATTCATGAAATTAGTGACCGATTTATTGGCGTAGGTTAAATTCAATCGCTAGTACATGAATTTTTGTATATTTAATATTCTAAGGGCTCATTTGGTTCGTAAGATAAAATTATCTATCCGTCGAAAACATGCATATTTTCGACGGATAGACAGTTTTATCATACGAACCAAATGAGCCCTAAGGTGGTAACATAACCGAAGAAGTTGTATGTGTCATGCACTTGCTACATTCATTACCTCCGGACAAGCCTCTCTTGCTTTGTGATAACAAAGTTGTTGTCTTTTTCTAAGTCAAAATCCTTTTACTCATAATTCGTATTTGGTTTAAAGAAAAAATTATATATATATATATATCGGTTCAAAACATGCATGTTTTTGTGGATGAATACTTTTATTTTTTTAAACCAAATATAATCTTAGAATTTATTTATTTTAATTGAAAAATAAAATTATTAATTATCCGCTCAAAATATATATGTTTTGAACGACAGTATAGATTGTCACTTCATTCGAAAGCTTGTCTCAGCTGTAGTCGATTGATTATACATTTTGTGCCTTCCGGTCTTCTAATTGCTGACATTTTCACGAAAAAACTTACCACAATCAACCTTTAAGATTTTACGACCCAATTTTACGTTGGTCAGCATCTGAAGCTTAAGCTAGGGGGTAATTTTATTGATTTGTATCATTTGTTTATTGACCAGGCCAAATATATCTTAAACTTTTTGTTGAGTCAACAATGATTGTTTGAAATCAATTGGAATAAAGAAATTGAAGAACACCAAGATTTACGTGGTTCGATCAGAAATTATCTACGTCAACAGATGAGGGCACCTCTCTCACTAATCGATGGAAGATGATACAGATTACAAGTATTTGTTCTCTCAGAGTATATGATCGGTCTATTTTTCGTCCTATCCCTCTCTATACATATGTGCGTATATATATAGGAGTATGGAATCCCTAATTAATGCTAGTGATCGTAACCACCTAACAAGAAAACTGCTACAGTTACAACTGAAAATGAATAACTGTCAGAACCCAACGATCTTCAGTTTTGATTCTGTTAAACTGATCACCCGTTGTCCAATTTGGAAGTTTAAACTGCTTCGTAACCGATCCTGAGTTAATTCCTGACTTCGGAGTCAGTATGCTCTTTCCTTGTCTTGTCTGTCTTGTCTGCTGATATGATATGTCCTCAGCTGAGTCTGAGTACTCAGCTGATATCATCAGTAGACCTTTTGTCCTGATCTGACCAGCTGACCTGACCACCATCAGCTGACCTCCTCAGCTGACTCCGCTGATATCACAGATGACTTTCAGTAGACTTCTTAAACGATCTCAGCTGACCTCATCAGGTGACTAACCATCAGCAGACCTATCAGCTGACTTCCTCAGCTGATAGTATAATGTTCAGTTAATCAGCAGTACTTGTTCATCTGATCTTAATTTCACTTTCTTTGCACCCATAACAATTCTCCACCTCAAAGTAAGTGAGATGCCTCCACCTAACCTTCACATCACAGTAGTATTAAGGCACATCCCATGATTGTACCTTAACCAGCTCCAAACAGTAGTTGAACTTAGAACTTGGTATGACTTTAGTCAGCATATCAGCAGCATTGTCATCAGTAGATACCTTTTGTATTGTGATCACCTTCTTTTCCACCACATCCCTCACAAAGTGAAGCCTCACATCAATATGTTTAGATCTTTCATGAAAGACCTGATGCTTGACTAAGTGAATGGCACTCTAATTATCACATTTCACAGTAACTTCATCTTGCCTGATTCCAAATTCCCTGATAATGCCATTCAGCCACATAGCCTCCTTTACTGCTTCTATCACTGTGATGTACTCAGCTTCAGTGGTTGACAATGTAACCACTGACTGTAATGCAGCCCTCCAACTGATGGTTGTGCCATATAGTGTAAACACATATCCAGTCAGAGACTTTCTTGTATTTATGCTTCCAGCATAGTCAGAATCTACAAAACCTTGTAGAGGTTGCTTGTCCTCCTGAGTCCTCTCAAATAGTAGTCCCAAATGTGCTGAACCTTTCAGATATCTCATTATCCACTTGAAAGCTTCCCAATGTACCTTTCCAGGATTAGCCATAAACCTGCTGACCAAGCTCACTGCATGAGCAATATTAGGTCTGCTACAAACCATGGCATACATTATGCTTCCAACTCCATTTGAATAAGGTATCTTGTTCATCTGAGACTTTTCCTGATCACTCTTGGGACATTGATCAGCTGATAATTTGAAATGTTGTCCAAGAGGAGTAGAGACTGATCTTGACTCATGCATATTGAATCTTCTCAAGATTTTCAGTATGTAATCCTGCTGAGTCAAGAACATCCTTCCAGCTGACTTGTTCCTGATAATATCCATACCCAGAATTCTCTTAGCACTTCCAAGGTCTTTCATGTCAAAGGTTGAACTGAGCTTATCCTTCAGTTTCTGAATTCTTCCAAGACTTTTGCTAGCAATTAACATATCATCCACATAAAGTAATAGATATGTCAGTACCTCTGAGCCTTGCTTTTCCAAGTACACACAGCTATCATACTTGCATCTGCTGAAGCCTATTGACACCATGAAGCTATCAAACCTTTTATACCACTGCCTTGGGCTTTGCTTAAGTCCATACAAAGACTTCTTCAGCAAACATACCTTTCCATCATTTTCTGATAGTATGAAACCTTCAGGCTACTGCATATAAATGGTTTCTTCAAGCTCTCCATGTAGGAATACAGTTTTGACATCCAGCTGTTGTAATTCCAGTCCATCCTGATTCACCTTAGACAATAAGATCCTTATTGAGCAGTGCTTCACAACTGGTGAGAACATTTCATTGAAGTCTATTCCTTCCCTCTGAGTAAATCCTCTTGCAACTAACCTTGCCTTATATCTGATCAGCTCCTGTCCATCTGACCCAATTTCAGACTTTTTCTTGAATATCCATCTTGAGCTGACAACCTTCTGCCCTTTTGTTCTATTCACAAGAACCCATGTGTGGTTCTTCTCAAGTGAATTTAACTCCTCTTTCATAGCTGAAATCCACTGATCTTTATCCTTCCTTGTCACTGCATCAGCATAAGTTTCAGGGTCTTGATACTCTACTTCTTCTGCTACTGATAAGGCATATGAGATCATGTCAGCTTGCCCAAACCTGATTGGTGGAT
>JAPKLY010001160.1:42200-61846 GCA_026898435.1 Prunella vulgaris
TAGTGTTACTATTGGTCTTGCCAATGTAATAAAACTCATGTGTATTGATGATAAATAAAATACTTTGCATCTATATATATATATATATATATATTCTCAATAATTTGCAAAGTCGTTCAAACGGACCCTACATAAAGAGAACACAGCGCCAGAAAATATTTATCAAAATAAGAGGCTCTTGAAGGATATGAGTTTAAACATGCATATCAAATAGTACATAGTCTTGTATAAAGATATTTATACCGTTATAAATGAGTAAACTTACTATTAATGCGTAGAGGGTGATGAATAAGATGACGTAATAGGGATATTTTATTCGACGACAGGGTGGCGACGGCAGCGACAGCAGTGGTGGCTTTCTTCTTCTTCTCTTTCGATTTCTTTCATAAATGGGGCAGATTGACAAAGAATTAGGCTTTAAAGGCAAAAGAATTAGTGGTTGCCACAAATGGTTGCTAAACACACCGTTTAAACAGAATTTTTCAACCACACCGCTAGTTCAATGATCGTCAAGCGGTCCTAAATTAAAATTCCACCTACGCATTCGCTAAGTTGTGCACTACTTTAATAACCGCACCATATAAAGACGGGTGGTTTACGGTGAGATTTTTAACGAGGCCGAATTAAATCTATCATCTCGCCCGCACTCCCGGGTTGTGAGAGATTTGTTCTTGTTTTTTCTTTTTCTCTTTATCAATAAAATTATTCGCCATATAGAGACGGGTCAAAGGCTCGAATTAGCGACAATCTTGAATTAAAATCCTAAGATCACTTAGGCGGTCTCTAAACCGCTTGAACTGATGGTACGGTTTAGCAACCGTCATCATAAACAGGCGTGATTAGCCGTGCGACCGTTTTTCTCAGTCATACACTAAATTCATTGAAATGCAGCAATTGGTCCATTTCGGTCGCTAATTCATGAAATTAGTGATCGATTTATTGGCATTTTGGTTAAATTCAATCCCTAGTACGTGAATTTTTTGTAGTGTCATGTATATTTAATATTCTAAGGCGGTAACATAACCCAAGAAGTTGTATGGATCATTGCTTCAAGAACTACATTCATTACCTCCGGACAAGCCTCTCTTGCTTTGTGATAACAAATTAAAAACTGTTGTCTTTTTTTAAGTCAAAATCCTTTTACACATAAATTATGAGGATATATTTGGTTTAAAGAAAAAATTATCTATATATATCGGCCAAAATATGCATGTTTTTAATATGGATGGATAATTTAATTTTTTAAAATCAAATACAACCTTAGAGTTTGTTTATTTTAAAGAATAAAATTATTAATTATTTGCTCAAAATATTTATATTTTCGACGAATATATAATTTTTATCTTTAAAGCAAACACACCTTTTGTATAGATTACCACTTCATTCGAAAGCTTGTCTCAGCTATAGTCGATTGATTATACATTTTGCGCCTTCCGGTTTTCTAATTGCTGACATTTTCACGGAAAATTTACCACGACCAACCTTTAAGATTTTACGAGTAGTATATCTTTTTTACTGATTTGTATCCTTGTCATTTGTTTATTGATCAGGCAAAATATATCTTAACTTTTCCAATATATACCAAAAGCAAAGGAAAACCAAAACAAACACCCCTAGAAATAAAATAAAAAATTGACTAAAGATAAGATCTAGTTAGGCCGATCTATTTCCAAAAAGAAGTTAGGCCCATCTAAATTTTCCAAAAACTTATGTGAGACCATCTCATAATATGAGATCGACTGAATTAAAAAAGCGATAGAGATAATAAAATGTGACAAGTTTTTTTTTAAAGAAAATAATAAGTCACTTTTAACAAAAAATATTATCACTTTTAATTATTAAAAAAAGTCTAAAGTAATATTTTGCTAATTAATAAGTATTCCCTCCATCCATTATTAATTTTTTTCTCATTTCATAGTTGGCACGAGAATTAATAAAAAATAGTATTATATTAAAATGATAGATAAAGTAAGAAAAAAAATGAGAGTATTGTGGGGCTTAAACTTTTATTGTGAGTATGAGTTGTTTCCAAATAAGGAAATGGGAAAAAATTTTGTGGACAAACTAAAAAGAAAAGTGGAAAATACTCATCTAAAAATTTGAACTTGTAAAAGGGTGTGGAATCAATTCATTTATTTAATTTCCCTAACACTCTCATTCATTTATAGACTGAACTTTCATTTTCCCTCTTTGGGGAGGCCCAATAAGAGGACAATATAATATGAGTAGAGTTGCTATTAGCAGGAATCGAATCCAAGAAATTGGACGACGAAGCTAAGCTCTGATACCATGAAAGAATTTCGCCTCATCTAATAATACGAACTCATATAAATATGGGTAGAGTTGCTCTCACCGGTAATCAAACTCAGGACATTCGGCTTGTCTAAATTCTGATACCATGAAAGAATTTTATCTAATCTAAAAATCCGAACTTGTAGAAAAGTGTTAAACTAATCATTTATTAATAGGATTCCATTGTCAAACGTCCATTAATACTACCTACCTACCCCCCCTCCCCCCATATTACTACATTAATCTATATATATATATATGAAGTATATATTTGGTTCCACCATCATAAAATCACTCAACAGAGTTAGTGGAAGTGAATATGTCGTCTTGTCCTCCTCCAGGCAAAAAGCACTTTCTCTTTACTTCTCATTTATATCATTTCATATTACTTTTGCTATTTAATTTGTAGTCCATGATATTGTTTTCAGTTTAATAATCCGATCACATATTTGATGGAGTTATATATCAACTTCGTCCCACAATTTTTGTTATTTTCCATTTCTATTTTAGTCCCACAATTTACGTACCAATTTTTGCCAAAAAATTATAAGCGACGTCGTACGACCTCGCCTAAAAATTGTAAAGGACCTGTCGTGTGGTGCAAAAGACTATGAGAATGTTATACGATTTTGATTTTATTTTCAAGCCTAGTTATTTATAAGTTGTAAGATTAAATTTAGTTTTTAACTTTACTTGATGCATGCATGTGGGTTTATTCAAGAAACCAAAGTTTATACGTACGTGTGGTAGTACGTGCAGGGAAATCACGTTGGCCGGAGTTGGTGGGGGCAACTGCCAAGATGGCGGTGGAAGTGATCACGAGGGAGAATCCCAATGTGTTTCCGCTCGTCGTGCAACTCGAAAATCCGGCGCCCTACGTATTCGACTGCGCCATTGTTTGGGTTTTTGTCGATAATTAATGGTATTGTCGACGTTGTTAGTCCTTCTACGATCCTAAATTAAATTTGTCGATAATAATGGTTTTTGAATAAATTTATATAACGATGAGATCAGTAATGCACTGGCGTAACTATTGGTCTTGCCAATGTAATAAAACTCATGTGTATTGATATATATATACACTACAAAAAAAACGGGTTTTAGAGACCGCTTTTTAGCGACCACCCATAAAGCGGTCGCAAATATTCATTTTAGCGACCGTATTTGCGACCGCCGAGGTGTTTTGGTAAATTTTGGAATATTTGCGACCGCCTTGCAACCGCTTGCGGTCGCTAAATCATTTAAAAAAAATTCCGACCGCCGTAAGCGGTCGAAAAAGTATTAGTAAAATACATTGCGACCACATACAGGCGATCGCAAACAGAAATGTGGTCGCTAAATTTTAAACCTGTAACTGGTAACCCGAAAAAGAAGAACCGGATGGTTTTTTTAAAATTAGCGACCGCTTTCTGGCGGTCGCAAATATAAAATATTAATTTTGCGACCGCAAATGAGGTCGCTAAAGTAGTATCCGGTTAGGGTAGTTGACTCCATTTAATTATATAATTTTGTGACCGCTTAAGGCGGTCGCTACACATAATGTGGCGGTCGCTAAAAGGCGATTATGGAACAGAATCAGCTTCTCTTTTCTTCAGTTTTTTCGGGAAAAAAACCCCACTCACACCTCAAAAAATTTCCCAAATTCAAACGAGCATTGCTTCAACGTGTTGGTGGCAATTGTGGAAGTCTACTACTATATTGTGCTCGTTGCTTCTAATTCACTGTACGTTTTTACAATTTTACCGTTTAATTTTAAATTTTGTGTATTATATGTTTTATAAGTGTTCTTCATGTGACACATTAAATTTTAGAATTTATAATGTGAATAATTATTGTAATTGATTATAGTTGATTTTTTATTTTAAAAAATTGGATATGTTTGTTTATAGTCGAAACTCTGCCGAATTTTTTAATAATTTATATGTGATTCATTTTTAATTTGTATCAGATGGAACTCTCTGATCGTCGTTGGACGTATGAAATGCCTCGTTTGATACAAGGAAATATGAATTATGAATTTTACCTGAAACTTGATGAGTTTATTAAGTTTGCCTGTAGTAAACCAAATTGCATGGATAGTTGTGGTCGGATTAGATGTCCTTGTTCGGGCAAAAAGTGCAGTAACAAAAGATTTTTTAGCATAGATGAGGTTAAAACTCATCTTGTGAGGTTCAGTTTTGCTCCATTTTATTATAATTGGACCAGACATAGCGAAGACAGGTGGAATTATAATTTGGAAACAGTGATTGCCTTCTATGATCAGTTGAGTAGTTGTGGAGGTGAGAGATTTGAGATTGGTAGTTCGAGTTGTGACCCGTCTACACCATTGGATGAGCTAGATGAATTCCAATGGTATCATACGATGATTGATGAGTCTGGTTTGGGTGTTCACCACATAGCCATGGAGGAGGAACCAAATCCACGTTCAAAGAAATTTTTCGAGATGCTCAAATCTGTCGATCAAAAATTGTTTCCTGGTTGTGATACTGACACTCAGTTGTCATTCAACGCTCAGATGTTGTCCATCAAAACTGAAGGCAAAGTGAGTCAGAAAGTCTTCAAACAATTCGCCAAGTTGTTTAAACGGGCCCTACCTAAAGAGAACACAGCGCCAGAAAATTTCTATCAAAGTAAGAGGCTGTTGAAGGATATGGGTTTACCGTTTGAGAAGATTGATTGTTGTACCAATGGTTGCATGCTGTTTTAGGGCGACGACGAGAGCATTAATCAGTGCAGGATGTGTCGGCACCCTAGGTTCAAACCCTCTGATCGTAGGAAGAAGACAGCTTTCAAGTCAATGTATTATCTTCCCATCACTCCTCGTCTAGAGAGGTTATATCAGTCGAGTGCCACTGCAAAATACATGACATGGCATGCTGAGGAGTGTTCTGATCAGAATTTCGGAGAGATGCGTCATCCTGCAGACTCTAATGCGTGGAGACATCTTGATAGAGAGTTCCCAGATTTTGCGAGTGAGAAGCGAAATGTGAGACTTGGTTTGTGCACAGAAGGATTTGCTCCATTCGGTATGCACGGGAAGAAGTATTCTTTGTGGCCTATTTTGTTGACTCCGTACAATCTACCCCCTTGGTTGTGCATGAAGCCTCAACACATATTTCTCACTGTGTTGCTGCCTGGTCCTCGCAACCCAAAGGATAAACTGGATGTCTACCTTCAGCCGTTGATTAAAGAGTTGTTATATTTGTGGCATTTGGGAGTAGAGACGTACGACGTGTACCGAAAGGAGAACTTCACGTTACGGGCTGATGTTTTATGGACCATCAGCGACTTTCCAGCATATGCTATGTTATCTGGGTGGTCGACAGTTGGAAGACTAGCGTGCCCGTACTGCATAGATGAGTCTGAGGCATTTTATCTTCCAAAGATATCATGGTTCGACAACCACAGGAAGTTTCTACGTGATGATCATGCCTTTCGAAGGGACAAAAAGAATTTTCTAAAGGGTAAACCTCATGTAAAGCGTCTAAGGCCACGAGTTCGAACAGGTATTTATATATTATTCATATTTTAACCAGTACTTAATTATTCTAAGAGTTTGATAGATTTAATTTAACAATACGCATTTTATTCTAGGTGATTCGTTGTTGAGAGAAGTTACAGTAATTGGCTTGTGGAAAACGACTGAGGAGCACGCAATGGAACACAATAAACGGATCCGAGGAGGTTGGAAGAAGAAGAGCATCTTTTGGGACTTGCCTTATTGGAGTAAATTATTGATTAGACACAACTTGGATGTGATGCATATAGAGAAGAATGTGTTTGATAACTTGTTCCACACGATTTTGAATACAGAAGGCAAGACCAAAGACACTAAAAAATCCAGAGAATAGTTAAGTAAGTTCTGTTCTCGTCCTAGTCTATCCAGTTGTCAACGACCACGTGATTTTCCACAAGCATGTTACCAAATTTCCAGAGAAGACAAGAAAAAATTATTTCAATGGGTGAAGGAACTGCGGTTTCCGAACAATTACGTGTCCAACATAGGTAGGTCGTTTGAGCCAGAAACTGGGAAGATCGGTCCGATGAAGAGTCATGACTGTCATGTTTTTATGCAGCGGTTGCTACCGATTGCCTTTCGGTACTCACTTCCGAAGCATGTATGGTGTGTCATCACAGAATTGAGTCTATTTTTCAGAGACTTAACGGCCTCAATGATTAAAGTGGACGACATACAACGTTTGGATAGAGACATCCCTGTTATATTGTGCAAGTTGGAAAAACTTTTTCCACCCAGTTTCTTTGACTCGATGGAGCATTTACCTGTCCATATACCGTATGAAGCTTTACATGGTGGTCCAGTGCAGTATAGGTGGATGTACCCTTTTGAGAGGTAAGTATAAATTTATTTATTTATTTGTTTCTTTCTAATTTTTATGTTATTTTATTGTTCATTAAGTATTGAATTTACTATTTTTAGGTATCTCCACAACTTGAAACGTAATATTGGAAATACAGCACACATTGAAGCATCCATTGTTAATGCTTATCTTACTGAAGAGGTTGGTACATTCTGTTCTTATTACTTCGGCGATCAAATTCAAATGAGGATTAGAAACGAGCCTCGCAACTATGATGGTCGCGCAGAAGATCATCCTCTTCGTGAGTTCGATGGTATGTTGTCGGTATTCTTACATGCTGGTCGACCACTCGGTAAGGGGACCAAATGGTATTTCCAAAGTGACTGGGAAGAAGAGACGATACATTCGTATGTTTTGATGAATACGCCCGAGGTTCAACCATACATACAGTGAGTTTTATATTTTTAATCATTTTTTGAAGTTATGTTAGTATTTTAATACTAGTGTTTCTGATATGTAAGGATGTTTTGTGAGCAAACTCGTCAACAATTATCAGGCATCACAGAAGCAGATGTGTATGATGCAATTCGCCACAAATTCATGTTTTGGTTCCAAAAAATGGTATGTAGTCACTACCTCATATTATATATTTGCCACAAAGTTAATACTATTAATCTTGTAATACTTTAATATTTGTAGGGACAAATGAATCAGCTTCAGAATCCACATCTTGAAGCCTTGAGCAAAAAACAGTGGTTCAGGACGAAGGTATAAATTCTTCAGTTGATTTAGTGGCTGCAAATCCAGATATGGTAATTGTTGAGAACAAAGAGGAAGGAGAAAGAGGAAGAGGAACAGGAAGAAGATGACGAGGAAGATGATGATGATGATGCAGAAGAAGATGATGATGAAGAAGATGATGATGACGAGGAGGATGATAATGAGGAAGATAATGATGACGAGGATGATTAATTAAGCAAATGTGTTTATATATATGTTTAATTAATTAATATTGTCATTTTTTAGAATAACTTGTGCATATTATAAGTTGAGTTAGTATCATAATATTAGTATTATAATTTAATTAACAGGGTTAACACAATAACATAACAAATTTCCAAAAAAAAATATATAATTGCGACCGCCTACCGCCTATTGGCGGTCGCAAAATATAAAATATATGTTAGCGACCTCTATAGGCGGTCGCAAAATATAAAATATATTTTAGCGACCGCTAAAGCGGTCGCAAAATAAAAAATAAGCAGGGGTTAAAGGCGGTTCTGAAATTCGAAAGCTGGCTTAGCGACCGCTTCTAGCGGTCGCAAATCGCCGCATTTGACTGATTATAAGGAGTGGCCACGTGGCCACTACCGCGTAATTAGCGACCGCCTTAGTATATTTTAGCGACCGCTATAGGCGGTCGCTAAAACAAAACCAGATTATTAGCTCCTTCACCAGAATTGTAAAAGTTATTTCACCAAACTACCGTCGAAAATCGTAAACTTACCGTCGAAAATCGTAAATTTACCGTCAGAATTGCGACCGTTGCTGTCACAGTAGCTAAGTCGTGCAGCCTCGTCCTCCGTCGCCTTGTCCGCCGCCGTCTCGTCCTGTCGCCGCCGTCAAAATCTCCGGTGAAAGGTAAATGAATTTTTTTTTTAACTGTTAGTATTTTTTTTTAGAAAAACAGTTAGTATTTTTTTTAATTGTTAGTATTATTTGTTAATATTTGTTAGTATTTGTTAATATTTGTTAATATTGTTAGTATTTGGTTAATATTGTTAGTATTTGGTTAATATTGATTTGTTGTTAATATTGTTAATATTGGTTTGGTTTGTTGTTAATATTGATTTGTTGTAATATTGTTTTGTTGATATTGTTAGTATTATTATTGTTATTATTTGTATTATTGTTAATATTGTTAGTATTATTATTCTTAATTATTGTTAATACTGTTAATATTGTTAATATTAGTATTATTGTTAGTAATATTATTAGTATTATTATTGTTAGTAATATTGTTAGTATTATTTGTTAAATTGTTGATTGTACAATTTGGTATAGATGAGTGAACAACCCGATCAGATTGAGGGTGACGGTCAGGGGAGAGGGAGAGGTAGAGGTAGAGGTAGAGGTAGAGGGAGAGGGAGGCCACGACCCCTCCCTTTACCACCGATTCGACCTCCCGAGTGTCTGATGCCCCCGCCCTCCCAGTCTAATGAGGCCGGATCTTCATTGCGGCAACACCATCTACGTGAGACCCGGGAGTACATAGAAATAAGAGAGGGCCAGTAAGTAAATTAATATTTTATTTTGTTTTATTGTTATATAATAATTCCTATAATAAATTTTTTTTTATTCAGCTTGCTTCCTCAGCACACGGTCACTGAGCGCGTCACGGAGTCCATTATGCAGGTCACTTGGACTTATGGAGTTGGCTCGTGGACTCGTGTACCTGAGACCTCGAGGAGAGCGATGTTTGACGAATTTAAGGTATAAAAATATTAATATTTGCGTGATAATTAATATTTTTATTAATTATTAATATTTGAGTAATTAATTTTTGGGAATTGTTTGAATTGCAGAAATTGTGCTTTTGGGATCCGGCAGACGACGCTAGGGTGGAGGAGTTATGGTGCAGTCTAGCACAGGGCCGGATGAAAGCAGTCGTCTACAAAATGAAGAAAGCATGGACAGAAGAAGGGAAGACGGTTGATTTGGGGAGAGACGGTGATGGACGGGCGATCTGGGATGGATTGGTAGGTTACTGGACTGATCCGGCACACCAGGAGAGGGCTCGTAAGGCGCGAGAAAATCAGATGAGCAATCCGAACGGAGAAGGAGTCGCCATTCATCGCGGTGGCTCCCGGACCGCCTACGAGCACGGGCTCGCTTTTGTAAGTATTAATTATTATATTTAATTTATAATTAATTATTATATTTAATTATATTATTATAATTAATTCTTAAAGGAGAATGCACACGGACGGAAGCCAAAACATTTCGAGTCTCTTTCCATTCTTCACCCAGTGAATGAGACTGGTCAATCCACGTATGCCCGCACCACCGAGCTTCACGTAAGTATCTAATTAGAATGTACTACTAAATACATTTAAATTATTCTATTAAAATAAAGTTAATATTTTATTTTGTTTAATTTCAGAACAAGTATAAAACTGCTCTCGATGAGGCTCGGACCCAAGCGACACCTACTCCGGAGAACCCTACACCTACCCATATTGATGAGGACCGCCTCTATGTTGATTTGGCCTAGGGGTAAGATACTAGGGTTGGGAGCTTACAGTAAGATTTCCCGTCAGACGCACCGCCCGAGATCATCATCATATTCTGTGTCCGCTCATCCTGACGTCAATCTCCAGCAGGATGTGGCCGACTTGAAGGACAAGTTGAACAAGCAAGAGAGAAAAGAAAGGAAGATGCAGGCTTGGTTGGCGCAAGTTTCTGCACTTACTAAAATTCCACTTCCACAGGACTCGGATGATGAGGCAGATGCCGATACGGGTCGTGGTGCTGGTACGGATGGTGGTCCCGGAGTGGGTGCGTCTTCTCGTGGGAATGAGGGTGCCGATGGTGGGGATCTTGAGGATCTTGAAGAATGGATGCCCGATTTTAATTCTAACGGCTAGTTAATTTATGTGTTGAACAATTTTTTTTGTTTGAATTGAATATTAAGTATTTTAACTTTTTATTAATATATTTTGAATGTTTAAAATTTTATGTTTTACATCAAAATTATTTTTTATGATATCAAATGTAGTAATTTAGAATATTAAAATTTGTGGCTGATTTGATGTTATATACAATTAATTGAATAAAAATGAACAAATTAAAAATTTGGTATTGTAAATTATTAAATAATATAACATTACATTTTTGTGGTTGAAATATATATATTTATATTAAGTATCAAAGGATTAATTTGATGAATTAAAAAAAAAAAACGAGACACAATTTGGAATTATATAGTATTAATTGCAAAAAGTCGAATAAAATAAAAAAAAAAGAGAAATGTAAATTATAAAATTTATAACATTAAAAAAAATTTATTGAAATATATATACATTAATAAATTAGAGACAAAAAAGAATTAATTTGATGGATTTTAAAAAAAAATTGACTTAATTTGGAGTTATATACAATTAGTTGCAGAAAAATAAACGAAAGAAGCAAGTGCCCGAGTGGAATAGCGACCTCTGAGATGCCCAGAGGTCGCGAGTTCGACTCCTTGCGGGCACAAAGTTTACAACATTTATTCTGAGCCAAATAAGGCTCATATAAAATATGTGATGATATGGTTAAGATGCTGGGTCCGTGGCCAAGTGGTTCGAGCCCAGCCAGCCCTCGAGAAAGGGCCTGGGTTCGAACCATCTTGGCCACATTTTTTTGCTACGTAAATAATTTAGCGACCGCCTATAGGCGGTCGCAAAATAATAATTAGCGACCGCATGTAGTGGTCGCAAAATAGAAATATAATTTATTATTATAAATATACAAAATATTTAGCGACCGCCAAAGGCGGTCGTTAATATAAATATAGCGACCGCACAAAGCGGTCGCAAATTTATTATAAAATTTATTATTATAATGAATTATAATATTTTGCGACCGCATTCAGCTGTCCCTAAAATATATTTAACGACCGCGATGTAGCGGTCGCAAGAATGCACCAAACCAAACCGGGTCAATAGCCGGACATTTTTGCGACCACTATTCCGACCGTTTTGGCGGTCGTTAATTTGCGACCGCCTCTGAAAAAGCGGTCGCTAAATGTTTGCGACTACTGTTTTAGCGACCGCCATAAGCGGTCGGAAAAACGATCGCTACTAATGTTTTGCGACCGTTTGGCGGTCGCTATGACGGTCTCTAAAACCCGTCTTTTTTGTAGTGATATATATATATATAATAATACTATTTTGCATCTATATATATATATATATATATATATATATATATATATATATATATTCTCAAGAATTTACAAAATTGTTCAAATGGATCTTACATGAGAGAACACAGCGCCTCAAAATATCTATCAAAATAGGAGACTCTTGAGAGATACGGGTTTAAATTAACATGCATATCAAATAGTACATACTCTTATATAAAGATATTTTAAACCGTTAAAATTGAGTAAACTTACTATTAATGCGTAGAGGGCAATGAATAGCTAGGATGATTTAATTGGGATATTTTATTCGATGACAGGGTGGCGACGGCAGCGACTACAGTGGTGGCTTTCTTCTTCTTCTCTCGATTTCTTTCATAAATGGGGCAGATTGGCAAAATATTAGCCTTTAAAGGCAAAAAAATTAGTGGTTGACACAAATGGTTGCTGATAGATAAAAAGTTTTTTCGTCCCATAACTTATTGAGTATCCGCTTTTGATCACAAAAATTTTGACTCTTCAATTTTAATCGCGTAACTCTTTGAATTTATCTAATTTTGGTCCCATTTTTATTGAAAAAAAGTGTAAATAATATCATTTTTTGCCATGTACGACGCATGTGATGGTTGAATTTGAGATTTTTCTGGGGCTCTTGCTGACGTGGTTGCAAACAATCAATTTTTCTTTTCATTTCGTATTATTTATTTATTTATTTTCTATAGTACTAAAACACTAATAAAAATAATAAAATATCAGCAAGGATGATGGGAAATTCTAAATTCAACTACCATGTGCAATGCATGACAAAAAATAATATTATTTTCACTTTTTCAACAAAAATGGGACCAAAAGTGGACAAATCGAAAGAGTTATGGGACAAAAATCGAAGAGTCAAATTTTTTTAGACCAAAAGCGTACACTCAATAAGTTATGAGACGAAATAACTTTTTATCTCTGGTTGCTAAACACACCGTTTAAACAGTGTCTTTCAACCATACCGCTAGTTCAATGATTGTCAAGGCGATCCTAAAAATGCAATTTAAAATTAACGACCACCTAAGTTATCGCTAAGTTGTGCACTACTGTAATAACCGCACCATATAGAGATAGGTTAAAGGCTCGATCGGATTAGAGACTCTCTAAAGGCGGTCGTTAATCTTGAATTATAGTCTTAGGGCTCATTCGGTTCGAAAGATAAAAGTATCTATCCGTCGAAAACATGCATGTTTTTTACGGATAGATACTTTTATCTTACGAACCAAATGAGCCCTTAAGATCACTTAGGAGGTCGCTGAACTAATGGTACTGTTTAGCAACTGTCATAATAAAAAGACATTAATTAGCCGTGAGACCGTTTTTCTCAGTCGTACACTAAATTCATTGAAATACATCCATTTCGGTCACTAATTCATGAAATTAGTGAACGGTTTATTGACATTGGTTAAATTCAGTAGCTAATACGTGAATTTTTTTGTAGTGTGATGTATATTCAATATTCTAAGGCGGTAACACAACCCAAGAAGTTGCATGCATGGGTCATGCACTTGCTACATTCATTACCTCCGGACAAGCCTCTCTTGCTTTGTGATAACAAAATTGTTATCTTTTTCTAAGTCAAAATCCTTTTACACATTATAAAATATGAGGATATATTTGATTTAAAGGAAAAAAATATCTATATATACATGCATATTTTTGGCGAATGGATAATTTTATTCTTTAAATCAAATATAATCTTAGGGTTTGTTTATTTTAAAGAATAAAATTATTTATCGGCCCAAAATATATATGTTTTGGACAAATAGATAATTTTATTTTTTAAAGCAAACACACCCTTAGTATAGATTGTCACTTCATTCGAAAGCTTGTCTCAGCTAGTCGATTGATTACACATTTTGAGCCTTCCGGATCTTCTAATTCCTGACATTTTCACGAAAAACTTACCACGACCAACCTTTAAGATTTTACGACCCAATTTTATGTTGGTCTTAACTTTGGGGGTAATTAATAAGAAAAGAGGGGATCTGTAATTTGTGATTTTTCATATCTTATATATCTTTTTTAATGATATATATGTACGTATCCTTGTTATTAGTTTATTGACCAGGCGGAATATATCTTAAACTTTTCCAATATATTACCAAAAGCAAAGTAAAACCAAAACAAACACCCCGAGAAACAAAAAATATTGACAAAAGATAAGATCTAGTTATGTCGATCTAAGTTTTCCGAAAAGAAGTTAGGCCGATCTAAATTTTCCATAAAACAAAAAAAGTTAGGCCAATCTAAACCCTAATCCATTAAAATAATACAGACTATGTAAAGTAATTGTATGCAAAAAAAAAATTGTATGAGACAATCTTATAATATGAGATTGACCGGATTAAAAAAGCGATAGAGTTGCAATAAATTGTGACAATATTTTTTTGAAAAAATGATAAGTCACTTTTAACAATAATATTATCATTTTTTATTAAAAAAAATTCTAATATGTTCTACTTTATCTAAAAGTTTGAACTTATAGAACGGTGTAAAGGGCGAGCCTAAGCTCTTATACCATCAAAGAATTTCACCTCATCTAAAAATACGAACTTATAGAAATATGGGTAGAGTTGCTCTTAGCGGAAATCAAACTCAGAACATTCGGCTTGCCTAAGCTCTGATATACCATATATAAAAGAATTTCATCTCATCTAAAAGTTCGAACTTGTAGAAGAGTGTAGAACTCATTCATTTAGTAATAGCCTCCCATTGTCAAACGTCCATTAATACTACCTAGCTAACCCCCCACCCCCCACCTCCATATTACTATTAATATATATATATATATATATATATATATGCAAGTACATATGTGGTTATAAAATCACTCACCAGAGTTGGTGCAAGTGAATATGTCGTCTTGTCCTCCTACAGGCAAAAAGCACTTTCCCTTTACTTCTTCTTTACTTTTGCTATTTAATTTGTAGTTGATGATATATTGTTTTCAGTTTAACTATCCGATCACATATTTGATTGAGTTATATATCAACTTCGTCCCACAATTTTTGATATTTTTCATTTTTATTTTGGTCCCACAATTTACGTACCAATTTGTCCAATTTTTGCCAAAGAATTATAAGCGACCTCGTACGGCCTCGCCTAAAAACTGTGAAGGACCTCGTGTGGTGCAAAAGACTATGAGAATATTGTACGATATTTATTTTAATTTCAAGCACATTAAAATTGAATGGATGTGGGATAAATGTTCATAAAATGCACTTAAATAATTTTAAACAAAAACAATGAATTTATCAATAAAGTTTGTCTTTATAAATATTGATATTTTCCATTCATACATATTATTATCAATTAACCATGCATGCATATATAGCACGTCTTATAGATTAGGAATATTAAACCAAAAAGGTGGGGGCGGAACCTTCTTTATGATGTGGTAATTAATCACATGGATAATAGCAAAGGGAGAGATTGTTACGTTGGACTTAATGGAAGATGCCCATATCGTGGCCACCAAAATTATCATATAAGTCGCATATAAGTCGGATATTGTTCAATATTTCACGCAGTAACACACATTTTAATATGTAGTGTTAGTTTATATACAGTGTAGGGTTAATTCGGATACACTGTGGTATTAGTTTATAGACAATATGATTTTAGTTCATTCACTATGGTATACTACATGCGGTCTGATTCTCCTGTTTCACTTTCGTATTTCATTTCATGTTTCATTCTTTAGATTAATGGCAAGTGTCCAATTATTCAATGTCAAATCATTTATACAAGTAAAATTCCTAAAAAAATTCTATAACATATATATATATATATATATATTATACCAAAATTAGGATAAAATATTTTTTTGAAAATCTTAATATAATTTATAAATTAACAAAAAATAGTATTCATAAATTTAATAATCTTATTAATTAAATTGATATTTAAATTTTAAATTAATAAATATATTATTTTAATTGCAACAAATAATATTATATACTAAGACAAAGGTTTGTATATACAGATCTAAGATTTAGAAATTCTATTGATACTACCTTAAAATAAAAATAAAAAGAAATTTCATTGTAAATTCGACAACTATCCTATAAACTTATTCTAGTGTGATTGGTTTGAATTTTCAAGGTAATATATTTTTTGTGCATTAAAAATTAGTATTAGAATATATTAAAATAAAAAATATTATAAATTAATTCGTAGGTAGAGTTGTCCTGCTTGCTTAACTTAACTTACAATTTTTTTGGCAAATAAAATTGATAAATATATTATATATATTTTAAAATAATTTACTAGATAAAAATTTACTCATAACTTTTTTAAATATTGAAAAACATGTGTATGCAAATTTAATTTTCTAAAAGATATAAAAAATATAAATTAACAAATAAAAATTAGATATTTTATTTACTATTATAATAACGTATGCTTGATTTTAAAAAATAAAAATCAGTAAATATAGAGAATGAAACTAAAGATAAAAATATTTTACTAATAATATATTTATTTATTTAAAATTTTAAATAAATTTAATTTAAAAAATTATTAAGTGTAAGAAACATATTTGTTAAATTTAATAATTTATAAATTATCATAAGAATGGTTTGCAAAAAAAAAAATTGTAATAATTTTGGTATGTATATATATGTTATAAGATTTTTTTTTAGGGATTAGATTTGATATTGACTAATTGAACACTTGTCATAAATCTAAATAATGAAACATGAAATGAAGTAAGAAAGTGAAACAGAAGATCCGGACCGATACTACATGTGGTGTTAATTCATATATAGCATGGTGTGTTAGTTCATATGCATTGTCGTGTTAGATTATATACAGTATTTTATGTCATTTATCTCTGAAATAATCAAATATCAAAATACTTAGAAATAACTGTTGTTCACCATAAAATTTACTGTATATATCGTTCACATGATACTTTGAAATTCTAAAAACTAACTTTTTTATATATCGTCATATTATACTTTTAATCTATAAAAAATAAATTAAGTAATTAAAAAATATGTACACATATACAAAATACATACACAATATCGTATTCTAGAACATCTGCAACAACTTTTAAGCTATCTATATTAAAGAAAACTACATAGTGTATGTAAAAGTTTTTTTTTTTTTTTTTTAGAAAACTCTTTGGACTTTCGTTCTTCCACATATTCTAAAACTAACTTTTATATATATAGCAAGATTATACCTTTGATCTATACACTAGTACAGAAATGGGCTTGGAGAGCCCTTATTTTTGCTCTTAGAGAGCGGTTTTTAAGGGCTCTCCAAGTGGCAGTTATCCAAGTGGAGAGAGCGGTTCAGAAACCGCTGTACAAGATAGTCACTTAGAGAGCGGTTTTTAACCGCTGTGCAAGCTTTTAATTTTTTTTTAAATTAGGTATCGCTCTCTAAGTGCATCAATTTCTTCTTCTTTTTTCATTTTTTTTACTCACTCCCCTGTGAGTTTATACGAAAGCAAAAAAACAAATGAAAACAAAGTAATTAACACTTATACATTCGGAAGATAATCAAATGAAGCATTATTGCAAAAAATTCACAAGATTGTATAATTTTAATCAATAGAGATTACAAAATCCTTTGTAACCCAAAACATTTATAACTGAAGAAAGATTAATCTATTCAACAATAAAAGCAAAAAAAAAACTAATTAAAAAACCTGGCTACTGCTAGAAAAAAAAAAAAGCAATCAATTCATATGATTCATAAACCAAAGTAGCTAATAAAAATAAAAATCTAAATAAGAGGTGAGTACTAGCACCACCGACATCCTTCATCTTTTTCTAGGCATTCTACAGAACCTTGAAGCTTGTAGAAATAACGCATACCGATCTTACAACCTTGAACCTTGAACCTTGAAGCCTTGTCCTTCACCTCCCTGTGGCACCAAAGACCAGAGGCGGTCGATGTTACGGTGGGGCAGTAACGCATACCGATCTTACCTCCAGCGTTTCCGCGACCATACAGTAACACATTTTCTATTCAATCGCAGCCCTGTTTCTGGAATTTTGAAAGGCTACATCGGATTAAGAACATCGATTTTCACAGATCTCTTTTAGTCCCTGCGAAATTTTTAAAATACAACAATTACAACCAATTTTGGCTGCAAATAGAATTCTTAAAAAAATACTAAGCAGATCTGAATCCTTACACGTGTGAGCAGATCTAGCTAATGGCGTGGCGGTGAACGACAGGGAAAGCGGCGGCGGAGCGACGAATAGAGTAGCTGCGAACGACAGGGGAAGGACGGCGGCACGACAAACGGCAGAAGGAGCAGCGACGGCGTGAAAAATGGCCGGGGAAGCAGCGTCGGCGTGACGAACGGCAGGGGAAGCAGCGGCGGCGCGACGAACGGCGTGGCGGCGAACGACAGGGAAAAAATGAAGCAGTTGCAGCAAGGAGGCGACAACATGGGTGGATTGTGTGAAAGGCATAGGAGAATAGGGCATAAAGAGAGAAGAGGACTGAGAGAGAGAAGAGATATGAGCACCTTAAATTAAAAATTGTACACTGAGATCGTGAGAGAGGAGGCTGAACTTCTCAAAGAATGCCCTAATTAATCCTTTTCTTGGAGAGCGGTCGTGGCTTGGAGAGCGGTTTATAACCGGTGTATATAGGAGAGCGGTCAAAAAAGGCTTTGCTCAATGCGGTTTTGAACCACTATACTGCCCTTTTTTTCTTTCTTTTTTTAATTTTGAATATTTTTAACTTGTAAAGTGGTTTATAACCGCTCTCTGCAACACTTTTTTTTTTAATATTTTCTAGTCAAAACCGCTCTCCAAGTGCCCACTTGGAGAGCGGTTTTGACAAGAGCTCTCCAAGTGCAGCTCTACAATTTCAATTGTGTAGTAGTGATAACAAATAAATTAAGTAATTAAAAAATATGAGCAAATGCGTACACAATATTGTGGCAAATAAATTAAGTAATTAAAAAATATTTACATATCCACAATGTATACACAATATCGTGCTCTAGAACATCTGCAACAACTTAAGCTATCTATATTTTAAAAAAATTAAATAGTGTTATGTAGAAGTTTTATGATTTTTTTTTTTTTTTGAAACTCTTTTGGCCTTTCGATCTTCCATATATTCTAAAAATTAGTTTTTTATATATAACAATATTATATCATTGATCTATAAAAAAATAAATTAAGTAATTAAAAATATGTACACATGCACAATGCATACACAATATTGTGACAAATAAATTAAGCAACTAAAAAATATGTTTACACATGCACAATACATACACAATATTGTGTTTTAGAACATCTTGTTTTATGAAATTGTAAATAATTTACTATATAAAATAATTTGTTGTGTATACATCGCATACAAAATGAATTTAATACGAATTTGAAAAAAAAATATTAAATATTAAAAGATAAATAAACAATTAGAATATTTAAGAACATGAAAAAAATAAATAAAAAGATATCATATATACTTCTTCTCATAACCAAAATTGGAGCTTTATAATACTAACTGTTGATTCAATTCATTAAAGTGACTCCCTATTAAAAGGGAATCACTCCATTAGCATCAGTAGCTCTCAACCTCCTCTAGCCCTTTCAATGGTTGTTTCATTGTAGGGAGACGTCAATTTCGTCTCCTTTTTATCGCGATCTCCACGCCACTGGCAGCAAAGTGAAATGTTTTTCATTTTCAGGCCACTTGACTATAAAATAGTGGATGTTAAATGAGATCACTCACGCAAAAACAAGGGAAAACATTAAGCCCTGATCGACAAGTACATGAATGCATATTGTTAAGTGTAAAGATAAGCTGAGTTTGAATACTGAAGATTAGTCAGGAATCCTGATCCTGAGGTTCTGGATCCTGAGGAAAAGCATCCTGAGCCTGAGCGAAGACTTGATCCTGAGTCAGGAGTGCTCTGATCCTGACACTCAGACTGACTACCATCTTGAGTGGTCAGATCAGTGAAGACACTAAAGACTCAGTAGAACTGAAAGCAAATCCTGAGAGATCATCCTAAGCTGAGAATCACCTACTCCCTGAGTCACTCAGCATGAAGGTGTATCCTGAGCTGACAGTTATAAAACAGAGCATGGCAAAGGCGACTT
>JAPKLY010001161.1:0-61819 GCA_026898435.1 Prunella vulgaris
ATCACCTTGTGGACAATACGGCGGGGCATGAAATGATGTCTTTTATGGACGCCTTTGCGGGTTATCATCAAATCCCAATGGCTGAAGAAGATGTGAAGCATACCTCTTTTCTCACAGAAAAAGATATGTATAGTTGGAAGAGGATGCCCTTTGGCCTCAAGAATGCTGGAGCAACATACCAGAGGTTAGTAAACAAAATGTTTGCAAACCAAATTGGTAAAACAGTTGAGGTGTATATTGATGATATTGTGGTCAAGAGTCGAAGGAAGGAGGATCATCTACATGATCTTACAGAAGTATTCTCTATCTTGAGAGAGTACAACATGAAACTTAATCCGAAGAAGTGTCATTTCGGAGTGGAGTCAGGGAAGTTCCTCGGCCATATCGTCAGTCAACGAGGAATTGAAGCTAATCCTGAAAAGATAAAGGCTATCCTCGACCTTGGAGAGCCCACCAACATCAAACAAGTTCAGAAGTTGACGGGATGCTTGGCATCTCTTAACAGATTCTTTTCGAGGTTGGGGGACAAAAGTAGGCCGTTCTTCAACACAATAAAAAAGAACAAATTTTCATGGAACAGGGAAAGTCAATTGGCATTCATGAGGTTGAAAGAGTACCTTGCCAATCAGCAAATTCTTTCCAAACCTGTTCCAGGCGAAAAATTGTATCTATACTTAGCAGCATCAGAATCAGCACTCAGTGCAGTGTTAGTTAGAGCAGAGGGGCAGCAACACTTGCCCATTTATTTTGTGAGTCAAGTACTTCATGACGCTGAGCTACGTTACACTCCTTTGGAAAAATTGGCTTATGCACTGGTGATGAGCGTGAGGAAACTAAGGCCATATTTTTTTGACCATCAAGTCGAAGTTCTCACCACTCTTCCACTCAAACAAGTGTTGCACAGGCCGGATACAAACGGGAGATTGCTCAAATGGTCATTAGAAATAGCCCAATACGGGGTCACATACGCTCCATGGACAGCAATCAAGGGTCAAGCCCTGGCGGATTTTGTGGTGGAACTCACTTTTCCAATCAGCCCTACGAAATTGAATCATCCTCCATGGAAGTTGTATGTGGATGGTTCCTCAACAAGTACAAGTTCGGGGGCAGGAATAGTTTTGATTGGTCCGGATGGTCAATCCTTTACAAATGCAGTGCGGTTCAACTTCCAAACAACCAATAACGAGGCTGAATATGAAGCATTAGTCGGTGGTCTTGAGCTCGCAATAGCTGTAGGAGTCAGAAGATTACATATTTTTATGGACTCCCTTTTGGTTGTAAACCAAATGAAAGGCGAGTACGAAGCCAGAGGTGAACAAATGGTGAAATATCAAGATTTAGTGATTGAGATGTGCGAGAGGTTCAAACAAGTCTTTATCGAACAAATACCTCGTGAGCAAAACTCTCAAGCTGATGCTCTTTCTAAGCTTGCAACTTCAGAGGGATCAGCAGACCTTTCAAATATCCAATTAACCAGGTTAGCAAGCCCATCGATCAACAGACATATGGTTGCAAATGTGAAGGAGATCGAGGATAATTGGATGACCTCCATTGTCGTTTACCTCCAGACAGGAGCACTTCCCGAGGATCGAACAAAAGCTCGGCAGTTGGAGATACGAGCAGCAAGATACGTTCTTTTAGGGGAACAACTCTACAAGAGAAGTTTTTGTTTGCCACTTTTAAAGTGCATCACCCCAGAGCAAGGAAATAGAGTTTTAACCGAGATCCATGATGGGGTATGCGGGAACCATGCAGGAGGAAGAGCTCTCATTTACAAAACAATGAGGCAAGGATATTTCTGGCCCACATTGAGGAAGGATGCCATAGCTTATGCAAATGCTTGCCACCAATGTCAGATACATGGCCCAAACATCAAGATAGCTCCGGAGCAGCTTACATCTATGTATAGCCCATGGCCTTTTGCTCAGTGGGGCATAGATCTTATTGGTCCATTCCCAACAGCTCCTGGTGGACTCAAGTATGCTGTCGTCGCCGTCGATTATTTCACTAAGTGGGCAGAAGCAGAGCCTTTGAACAAGATCGATCAAGGCCAGATGATAAAATTTATATGGAAAAATTTGATATGTAGGTTTGGACTTCCACAAGCTATAATCACGGATAACGGGAAGCAGTTCGATGGCTCCGAGCTAAGAGATTTTTGTGACACTTGGAAGATCAGAAAAGTCTTCTCAACACCATATCATCCCCAAACTAATGGCCAAGTAGAAGCAGTCAACAAAATTTTGAAACGGACTTTGAAGGCCAAGCTTGAGGAGAGAAAAGGCAAATGGGCCAGTGAGCTTCCAGATGTATTATGGGCATATAGAACAACTATGAGAAATTCAACTGGAGAGACCCCATTTGCCCTTGCTTTTGGTACTGAGGCGGTCATTCCATCCGAGGTGGCAGTTCCTAGTCATAGGACTTCGCAAGAGTTTAGTGAAGATAATAACATAGCAAGGAGAATCGATCTCGACATGATCGAGGAGCGACGATTAACATCGGCTCACAAAAATGCCACATACAAACAACAATCGGAGAAATACTTTAATTCCAAAGTTAAAGTTAGAAAATTCGGCGTAGGAGACTTGGTACTCAAGAAGACAAACAATGTAACAAAATGGGTATTTAGACCGAACTGGGAGGGCCCATTCAGGGTGACAAAGTGTCTATCCAACGGTGCGTACGAGCTCGAACACCCAGATGGCACTCCGGACCAATACCCCTGGAATGCTGCTCTCTTGAAGAAGTATTTCCAATAATATGACATTTTGTAAAGCCCTGGGGGCATGTACATATCTTGTGTCTTATGAATAAAAAATGTTTACCTACACAATTTTGTTGTGAACATATTTCGCGCAAGCTTTTCTCAAAGTTAGCGAGCTTCAAGTATCTTGCGCAAGCTCATTTGAGTTAGTAAGATACAAAATCTGTCACTTTAACTAGTTAACCCTTCAACCACGGCAAACATGACTGTGGTTGGAGCCAAAGTCGCCCGAGCTAATCAAAAGACGAGCTAATAATCTTGCAAAATTGGACTTAGTATGAGGCGCAGCGATTTAGCTAGACGAATATAACCGACGAGATTAATCCTTCAAAAGTCCCTTGACGAGCTAATAATCTCTCAAATTCGGGCAAAAATCTACTGCAGTGAGCAAAAAATCTTGCAAATAGATCCAAGTCTTTTGATGTAGACATAGCACATATGCAACCATCAAGTTTTTATGTCAAATCCAATCAATAAAGCAAAGATAGAAAGCAAATGTTCAAAGTACATCTCAAAAACCATAGTGAAGAGTCAACGGCAAAACAGATGAAAAGGGAAAAATCTACTCAAAATAGCTCTACTACGGATCTACATCGACAAATGAGTAGTCATTATGCAGAGCGCCAATAATTTCAATATCAGTGTGGGGAAGTCCGCTAGATGGAGAAACAGCGTCCAATGCAATGATATTCGGGACAGCATCAATGGGTGAAGCATCTTCCATGGGAACAAGAGAGTTTGGTTCAACAGTAGCAACCTGATCGTCCTCTACGTTTTCACCTCCATCATCTTCTTCATCTTCACCATCAGGAACATCTTGCCCCGGAAGCAAAAGTTTGCTTTGATCAGGAAACCAGCTTAAATCAATGTTGTGATCAGTTTGTAGATCAAGGATACACAAGTAGAAGCATGGATGAAGAGGATAACGAGTAGCATCGTTCTTGAAACGTTCCGCCAAAGCATCAACAGATAAACCAGCACGGGCTACAACTCGTATGGCATCCGCAAAAGCAAGATAATATGAGCACTGCGCATAGAGCACGGGGTCCTTGGTGGGATCTTCTTCTTTGGTGATATCTTGGTTTGCCTGATGTTTAAGTTTCTGGTTAGCTTCGGCAAGTTCTTTCAGAGCGGCATCAAGCTTTCTTTGCAAATCATCTTTCTCTTTTGCTCTCTCTAATTGGATAAGCACAACATTTTCTTCAGCATTCTTCTTATCCTCAAGTGCTTCACGTCGAAGGTCCTCCACCTCCAAAAGCTCATCCTTCAAGCGTATTTCCATCTCTTTAGCGGAGGATTTCTCGGCCTCGTATTTATCCTTATATTCCGTCATCACAATATAAGCAGAATCGAGCTGACTCTTAGCTTCTTTAACTGTATCCATGATATCCTCTTCACGCTTCTTCAGATCGGTAAGTTCTTTCTTCAAGGCAAGAAAGTCATCAATCTCCTCATCTCTTTCAGCTAAAGCTTGAGTAGTCAATATGGCAGTCTGAAGTGCAAGCATCTGAGCAGCTAGCAGAGTATCATCTCCATCACTTCCTTTCACAATACCCTCAAGCTCATGAGTCCACACCCGAGGAACATCAAAGATAGTCCGTTTCAAAAGACTGGGCAAATCTCTACCACTTGAGGCCCCCCTCAATATCAAAAAATCAAACAGCATAGGAGGACGGGGAGGATCATTTTTTGCATATCTGGAAGAAGAAGTAAAATAATTCTTACATACTTTGAATAAAAGTTTCAGAAAGAAATTCAGAGTATAGATATATAATAAACGATTAAGATCTTACCTCTGGAATCGATTGGGATCCGACCCAAGGAAACTTTTCTCCTTATAGTTTGTCTTTGCTAGTGAAGGAGTCGGAGGAGAAACATGGGTAGCAGGACCTTTTCCTCGATCCAAATGTTTAGCTCGAGGAGGCGTATTTCCAGTATCAATCTCCATCAGATCTAAGGACGATTCTCGAGTTCTTTTTTGACCCGCTTGGGGTGAGGAGTGAGGAGGAGCAGAGATAGAGAGTACCAGAGGAGAAGCAGGAGAATTCTCGATAGTTGCAACTTCAGATATCACGGGTCTCACAATGATTGCTCCAGGAGCAGGAGGGTCCATCTTTCTCTTCGCTGTGCCTTTGCTACTCCTTTTACCTCTTTCTTTGGTCTTAACAACTCCTATTTGAGCGAAGAAGTCGGGAATATCGTCCATTAGCTCTAAAGGGCACGAGTCAAAAAGAGGAAAGACAACTGCAATGATAGAGACAATGTGATAAAGAAAATTTGTACATTTCAAATCATATGAATCATTCATTGCAATATTAAATCAAATATAGAGTTGAAAGATTGTTACGAGGTTCAATACGGAGATGAGTTGGATCACGAAATAATCTAGCTTCGAAGCGGGCAGTCCGAGTATTGAGGTGATCTACACGTTTTTCACGTTCAGACAATAAGTAAATTTTCTCCAACACTACTCTGAAGTCAAATGAGAGTTCGTTTTCACCAGGAAACACGTAGTCTGCAGAAAAAAGAATAATTAGATCAGTACTTTTGGAAATGCACAAATTGAAAGTCTTACTTGATGATTTAAGCATTGGAACCACGAGAATATCAAGCTCGACTTTGTTAGAATGATGCACAGTTTTCCAACTACCAGAAAACCAAAACCATTTCCGAATATCAGATCTCAGAGGGTTGGTTATCCCCACTACAACTCGCGATTTATGACGAGGTTTCAAATAGATGTCACCATGTCGTCTCATCTCCGATGTCATTACATATAAGTAGGTGAGTTCACCTGCATTTGGAAGTCGATACAATCGAAATTTCCCAAAAATAATCAAAGTGCTCATAAGAGAATGCCACGAGTTAGGCATGAGTTGAATGGGGGCAATCTCCCAGTATTGAAATACTTCTGTGACAGCCGGATGAAGGGGAAAACGAAGACCCGCTTCCATCATGTCATAAGTCACTGCAACCATCCCCGGGGGAGGTTGATCCGCCCTTTCACTCGAGTAGGGAACATGGAAGTGAACATCACTAGGTGTACCCCATCTTCCACGCCAAGAGTTAAGATCAGTCAGAGTCACAATGCTCCTAAACTTGTTAGAATGCCAATTCATCCTTTCAGTTCTCCTAAATGACTCCGGAGCACTAGATACCAGACGATAAGGATGTTCAGACAAATATTTAGAGTAAGAAGGACTTGGAGTAGGCCCGACAATTTCATCCACAAAACGTCTCCATAATGACCAAGCTCTTTCAACATGACAATCAATATCGGAAGTGTTATTCTAGGAAACTCATTTTGTCCGACTATGATCGAGATCATCCACGGTCAATATATGTCTGGTCATGTCATTAGGAAGACCCTTCGGTGACTTTGATATCGATTTATCAAAATCATCATCCATATCACGGAGAAGTCCCATATGAGAGCGACTCACGTTACGCGATGATCCAACACCATCATCTTTTTGTCTGAAAACTCTACGAGACATGATTTTTATAAATCAAGGGTCGAAGAGGGAATTTAAAACACTTACTCGATTTCTTCGTCAAATAGTTCTCGAGAATGACTGTTTTCAAAAAATGTGTGCCTGTATAAATAAACACAATGATGTGATTAGAACAACATGATTAGTATGTTGCTTCAATCATTTTCCAGCATGAAAGTGAGGTTACGTGGGCATATTCTAAACCACAATGAAATTACAACTACCACCACATCTTTCACACATTATCGGATGTTATCAAAGAAAGCAATGGTCCATGATCGACGCACACAATGCTACTATGGCCAGAAAAATCAAAGCTCACCAACAGTCCATTTCAACCACCGTCCTCAGTTTGTTCACCAAGGAATCAACAATCGTAACCATCACAGCCAAAAGTCCACTGTTAGCATCAAATCCAAATGGAAATAAGCCACAGATTTTAAACCGATTGACATCAAAATATCCATAAACAATCCTCGGTGTTAATCCTTAGTACGCGGCGGATGAGTCGGGGGATGCGATGATCTGAGGTGCCGGATTCAATCTTTTACACGCATTCAACGCGTGGGATAAGGATGAGGGCAACAGAAGGACAAAGGTAATATACAAATATGAATGAACAGTTACCATTACAATTACAATTACCTGTTCGTTGAAAAGCCAGAGTTTCGTTGAAGGGTTACCACCGCCGACAACTGTAACGATGTGAGAAGCAGTTTGGAAAACTACTATAACACAATCGAAGAGGCTGCGGCCAATGAGGATTTTTACTGGGAAGCAGCGCCTGAATTCTCGGAAGAGGATACTGCCTGCGACAACCGTAACGACGTGAGAAGCAGTTTTACGTACTACTATAACACGGTCGAGAGGCCGTTGTCGACGAAGATTCGTTGCTGGAGAGAGTCGTTGAGTTCACTAGAGGAACACTGCCGCAATTGTGGACTCACAAGAAGATTGTGTTTCACATAGAGAGCCGGGCAGCTTTCGGAGCCTTGACGTCTAATTTGCGATATAATTCAAGATTATATATATGTATAATGAAGAGGACCCAACTGCTGGTATGGTTTTTTGGAAAAGATTGAAGGATTTTTGAATCAGCCGCGTAATTTTATAAAGGAAAGTGGATCTCTTTGAAAACTACAGCTGTATGTATATTTAGCGGTGATTAATCTGTAAGTATAAGGGAAAAATCAGCCGCGTAATTTTGAAATGTTTTTGCGAGATTCGTAGCAAAATAAATATGGCATGGACGACCTCTCCAATTTTGGAATATATATGGAGAATGTGGATGTAGTTGGCGCGTTAATTTGGATAAATATTTTGGCCATATTTTTGTGCGAATTTTGGTAATGTCAACAGCTAATTAGGCCTACTTTGGTGGGTATTCTTCGTCCCAAATCTGTGTCTATTTTGGAAGGTTGCAGACAATATATATATGTATATATATATGTGTGTGAAAGATAAGTAAGGAAACAAGCTACTTTTTGATTCAAGGACAGGTTATTCTTTTGAGAATAATTAAAGAAATGATTTGGGAGAGAGAACCATATATGTATATATATGGAAAAGTATACGCAGGCAATCATGTATATAAAGATTTTAAGGCAATCATGTGTCATCTGTCAAGTTAATAAAGTAGGCTGCTTCGTTAATTATTACGGCCGAAAAAAAAAATATTGCTACGTGCCTTTAATTAAGGAAAAGATGGCAACATGTGTTGCTTATTAAGGAATGGAAACTGGAGAAAATATATATACATGGGAGTAATATTATTTTAAAAATTTCTGATTTAGGAAATTTTTTAATTATACTTCTATTATTATTTGGGGCCAACATATAGCAAGAATTTTGAGCCCATTTATTTTTATAAGGGATATGAGTAGGATTTATTCTCATATCTTCGAATTTATTCTCATTGGTCCATCTCAAGAGTAGGATTTTTTGGATTTTATTTCATGAAGGCGAGCCTCAGAGAGAGACTGGATTTTTTAATTTTTTCTGAGACAGAATTTCATAGTCTACGTAGTAGCAGTGAAATCGTCTTTGTCTCGGAAAAATTAAAAATTATTTTGAATATTTTCGTCAAGACAAGTTAAAATTCAGAGGCATGCGGAACAACATCAACTACTTCAGAATATCTTCGGACAAGACCTCTTATTAATCTCAGGCAGTTCTGCTCAACATTTACTTTTAATATGCTACACATCAAAGATTTGAGCATATCAAAAGTAGGGGGCAATTGCTGTGGTACGATTATTACAATGGGCCCGAGCTCATAAATAATCAGACGAGGCCCAAATCCAATACAAGAGAACTTGGAGTGCGAGCATAAACAAAGCCCACAAATATAAGCACGTGCAGGATCAGGATCTGCGGGCACGAGCAAGTCGAGCATTTACATGCACGAGCAAGTCGAGCACCTACAAGCAAGAGCAAGTCGAGCACCTATGTGCACCTGCAAATCAAGCACCTACAAGCACGAGCAAGCTAAGCACCTACGGGCACAAGCAAACTCATGGTCAACTCTTACAAGATGAATTATAGTCATTATGCATAATTTATGGCATAATTAGAATCACTTAATTTGCATACAAGGGAAACTTCCATTGATGGAGAGAATACTTCCTGAAATAGCATATGTAACGGTCTAGTTGACCAATTTAGCTTGATAGGTGCACATACCATAATTGAGATCGTCTATAAATATGGCCTTAGGGCCATCATTGTAAAGGTCCACGAATTTGATCAATATAAAGACTACACTTAAGTCCTAGCTCTTGCAAGACAAGATCTAGGCAAATCTCTGTGTTATTTATTTTTTCTGCACGATTATTCAAATATTTACATACTTATTTGTTATCCTGATCCCAGCCACATAAGGATTTAATCAGGTAATAACAATAGGCACACACTGATGTAGGGGTTGAGAAAAAAGTGGGGCAAAATCTGGAATAAATCTATTAAAATCTGATAAAACAAATATATCTTCTATATTCTCAGATATTTAATTCAAATTTTAAATCCGGATTACTTGAGCAACAAGAACCTCTTAAGGCTTAATTCGGATGGGCTCAATTTTTTTTGGGCCTCAATTAATTGCACAAAAATTAATGGTCCAAAAAATGATTTTTGGTCTCCAAAAAATTAGATGGGCTCCCAAAGCCCAATTGCCAAGAACCACGAACCACAAACCCGAGCCCGAGCCGGGCCGGGCGGGCGGCGGTGGCGGCGCGCGCGCGCACGCGTGTGGTGAATAGGAGAGAGTCTCCAAGCACTTTATTTAAGAGGCCATCTTAAGTTGCTACATATATCTTTTAAGGATTTCTTCATGAATTTCTATGTGGGACAAGCAAGACCCACTTGCTTGCACACATTCCCACTTTCAAGGTTTTTCCCTCTATTTTCATTGGTCGATTTCTCACTCGCCAAAATTCGGTTTTGAGACTTCCAATATGCTATTATCATCTACTCCATTAGTAGAACAAATATATCATGTTTGATTTTCCAAAATAAAATTAATTAACTCTTAATTAATTTAATCAAAACATAATTTCCAACAATCCCCCACATGAGCGAGAAATGCGTCTAAACAGATGCAGAATAATCTCTCAACTCAATGACACTCCAAAGCATTTGAAAAGTAGCTTGTGACTTTGAACTTTCCATAGTCAGACACTATCGAACATACTGGCGTTTTAGTGGACTCAATGCCTTGAACTAACCCTCGATCGTGTATGTTAAGACAATAATGTAGACACAATGAAGCCCCGACTCTGATTCGTTCTCACGTTTTTGTCCGTTTTGGCCATGGACGTCCTTTGTTTTCATAAATGCTTGGTCGAAGCGGCCCTCACTTCTCATTTATATAGGTGATCTCCTTTCGAGTATCCCGCTATACTCAGTCTCTTTTGGACTTTAGGAATCATTAAAAGTTTAGAAAACTTAACCTGTACCACAACTCACGGGTTTCCGAACACTTGACTTTGGGTCGTCAGGAATGGTCATTGATTTCAAGTGTTTTATCAACAATTTCAACAACTTAGTTTTCCCATTGAACTAAGTTCTTGGGATCTCCATTCAGCAAGGTTGGGTTACCACTGTTTTAGTTTTAGCTTGTGGATTTCAGACTCATTCCTTCTATCAACCTATTCATTTGATCTCGATTTATTGCTTTTGTAAGCGGATCCGCCAAATTGTCCCTTGATTTTATATAATCAATGGTTATTACACTGGTCGAGATCAAGTGTCTAACGGTATTGTGTCGACGACGTATGTGTCTCGATTTTCCGTTATACATACTGTTCGAAGCTCTACCAATAGTAGCTTGACAGTCACAATGTATCATTATTGATGGCACTGGTTTATTCCAACTAGGAATATCTTCCAGAAAATTACGAAGCCATTCAGCCTCTTCACCCACCAAATCCAATGCGATGAACTCTGACTCCATTGTGGAACGGGCCATGCACGTTTGTTTTGTGGACTTCCTTGAAACTGCTCCTCCTCATCCTCTTCCAATAGTGAACACATATCCACTTGTGGAAAAAGAGTCCTTGGAATCTGATATTCAATTTGCATCACTGTAACCTTCAAGTACAGCAGGATGTCTTGTAAAATGAAGTCCGAAATTTAGAGTATACTTTAAGTATCTCAAGACTCTTTTGATTGCTTTCCAATGCTCATTGCTTGGATTACTCGTGAACCTACTCAATTTATTTACTGAGCATGCAAGATCAGGACGAGTACAATTCGTAATGTACATTAAGCTTCCTATGGTTCTTGCATATTCCAACTGAGCTACTAGTTCTCCTACATTTTTCTTCAAATGAACGTTTGGTTCTAAAGGGGTTCTAGCCTGTGGATCATTGAACGCATCAAATTTTCTTAACACTTTCTCCGCAAAGTGAGATTGTGTTAAAGAAATTCCATCTGATGTTCTTTCTAGTTTAATTCCTAGAATAACATCTGCTAGACCCATATCTTTCATGTCAAAGTTCTTTTTCAACATGTTTTTCGTATCAATAATGAGGTTATGATTGTTACCCATGATGAGCATGTCATCAACATATAAACAAACAATAACAAAACCATTTCGTGCATTTCTTACGTATACACATTTATCACATTCATTGATACGAAACCCATTTGACAACATGGTGTTGTCAAATTTTAAATGCCACTGTTTAGGAGCTTGTTTAAGTCCATATAGTGACCGAACGAGTTTACACACTTTGTTCTCATTTCCGGGTGCAACGAAACTTTCTGGTTGATCCATGTAAATTTCAGCATCTATCTCACCATTGAGAAATGCGGTCTTTACATCCATTTGGTGTATCTCGAGATTGTGCAAAGCAGCAATCGCTACGAGTACTCGAATGGAAGTAATTCTAGTAACTGGTGAGTATGTATCAAAGAAATCATACCCTTCCTTTTGTTTAAAGCCTTTCGCAACCAGACGAGCTTTATATTTTTCAACTGTTCCATCCGATTTATATTTTCTTTTAAGGATCCACTTACATCCTAAGGTCTTACAACCTTTGGGGAGGTCAATAAGTTCCCATGTATTATTTTGTAGTATTGAATCATACTCGTTATTTATAGCTTCCTTCCAAAGATGAGCATCCGGTCTTGACATAGCTTCCTTGATAGACAATGGTTCTTCTTCAATCACGTAGGTGATGAAATCTGGACCATATGCCTTATCAATTCTAGCTCTTTTACTGCGTCTCGGTTCTTCATCTTCAAAATTAGAAGGACCAGCAGTATCAACTGAATCCTCATGGATTCTTTTGTTAGAACTTCCTTGTTCTTTGTTTTTACACGGGAAAACATTTTCAAAGAATGTAGCATTCCTTGATTCAATCGTAGTCCCTTCTGTCATACTTGGTATTTCTGATTTATGAATCAAAAAACGATAGGCACTGCTATTTAAGGCGTATCCAATAAAGATACAATCCATAGTTTTTGGGCCTATTCTTACTTGTTTTGGAATTGGAACTTCGACTTTCGCCAAACACCCCCACACTTTGAGGTATTTGTAAGCCGGTTTTCGCTTTTTCCATAATTCATAAGGAGTTTCCTCCATTGTCTTAGATGTTATTTTGTTTAATATGTGGTTAGCTGATAATATAGCTTCACCCCACATATTTTGTGGTAAACCCGAGCTGATTAGCATTGCATTCATCATCTCTTTTAATGTTCGATTCTTTCTTTCTGCAACACCATTAGACTGGGGTGAATATGGAGCCGTAGTTTGATGTATGATTCCCGAATCAATACATAGTTGTTCAAACGGAGCAACATACTCTCCCCCTCTATCACTACGAATAGATTTAATTCGAGTGTTGAGTTGATTCTCTACTTCATTTTTGTACCTTTTAAAGGCTTCTAAGGTTTCATCTTTACTTCGCAGAAGATAAACATAACAAAAATGAATACAATCATCAATAAATGTGATGAAAAACCTCTTTCCGCCTCTAGTTTGTACGAACTTCAAATCACATACATCAGTATGAATTAATTCTAGAGGGACAGTACTTCATTTAACTGATTTGAAAGGTAACTTCGTCATCTTTGCTTCTACGCATATTTCACATTTTCTGGATGTGTCAACATTTTCGATTTCAAGTAAACCAAAAATTTTAAGTCTCTTAATAGCATTTAAATTAACATGCCCTAATCTAAAATGCCATAAAGAGGAGCACTCAACCGAATAAACAGAAGTAGAAGTAATTTTATTATAACGTTTTCGCCTTTACGGCTTACAACCATAACGGACATTTTGAATATTTTGTTTTCAAGATAACATTTACCTAGAAAGACACCAAACTTACTAAGTACAACTTTGTCAGAATCAAACACTAGTGTAAACTTGTGACTAATCAGCAGTGAACCTGAGATCAGGTTCTTTCGGATGTCCGGGACATGCAGCACATCCTTCAAAGTAAGCTCATTTCCCGACGTAAGCTTTAGCACAATCGTTCCCACATCGGTAACTTCCGAGTATGACGTGTTTCCCATGAACAATTTTCTCCCATCAGTAGGAGAATAAGTGGAGAAGGCAGATTTCTCCGAGCACACATGACAGGTGGCACCGGTATCCACAAACCATTCATTCTTGTTGTCCACCATGTTGGTCTCGGTTACCACAGCAGACATATCCAAATCTGTGACCTTTTGTTCAGCGACATTCACCGTGTCCTTCCCTTTTGGTTTTGGCTTATCTTTGTCATCTTTACGAGGCAGACGACACTCACTAGCCCTATGATTTAGTTTGCCACAGTTGTAGCAGTTTCCATTGAACTTCTTTTTAGCATTAGAGTTCTTCCCCGCAACACCTTTTTCATTAGGTCGTTTTCTCTTGTTAGGTTGGCCATTCTTCTCTATCAGATTTGCCTTGGCTTCGAGAGAGGTTGTTGATTGTTTTCAGTCTCTCTTCCGGTTATCTTCCTCGATCCGGAGCCTCACAATAACATCTTCCAAGCTCATCTCCTTTCGCTTGTGTTTCAAATAAGTTCTGAAGTCCTTCCATGAAGGTGGCAGTTTCTCGATCACAGTTGCGACCAGAAAGAGTTCTGGAAGTTCCATTCCTTCAGAAGCAATATTATGGAATATCACCTGTAGCTTTGTACTTGTTCCATAACCGACTTGTTGTCTTCCATTTTGAAGTCAAACAGCGAAGCTACGACGAACTTCTTTGTTCCAGCATCTTCGGTCTTGTACTTTTTCTCCAAAGTATTCCATAGAGACTTGGATGTGGGTTGTTCACAATATACGTTGTATAGTGGATCTGCTAATCCACCCAACACATAGTTTCTGCACAAGTAATCTCCATTTGTCCAAGCATCATAGAGAATTCTTGTAGCCTGATCTGCATTATCATCAGGGACAGGCGGACTGTCCTCCTTGAGGTATTTCACCATTGAGAGTGTGGTAAGATAGAACAACATCTTCTTCTGCCACCTTTTGAATCTGTACCGGTAAACTTTTCCGGTTTTTCACCATGTACCATCATGGGTCTTATGGTTCCAGGTTGTGAGGTTGGAAAACTTGTCAAGCCCAAAGGGATTGCAGTAGGATTTCCCACAAATGGGTTAGCACTGGACGTTCCTAGAAACGGATTTCCGTTGAAGGAGTTATCATGAAAATCCCAAAACTGTTGTGTAGCGGGATTTGCAAACGGATTTCCAGATGAATTCCCTACAAAAGGGTTTCCTGGAGCATTCATATTGAATGGAATTCCAGATGAATTCGGTTGTACGGTATTCGTACCAAGGAGTGCATCAAGAGATGCCGAGATATCAGGCTGTTGACTCGTAGTCACAACAGTAGGAGCCTGATTACCGTTTTCAACATTAGTACTGTCATCAGCACCAACGTTGACAGGTGTCATGGACACATCAACATCATTTCCTGAGTGAGTCGACATAGCAGTAATCGTGAAGGTAAGTATAGATATTATTTCGTTTTGTGATTGTTAGAAACTACGATACTGCTAGATATCGAAAGACCAGAAAGATAGACAATAAACCGAGTCAAGGAAACTCCTTTTCCCGCAAGACGAAAGACGCTCTGGCTAGTGCTCATAGGAGTGCGTATCGTCCCCAAAGGTAAAACGGTTTGCACGTAGATATCAGGAGCACCCCTGATATAAACGTTTCGACGAACTGAATCAAAGCTGATATGAGAGAGACGAAGTATACTTGAGAGGAGAGAAATTTTCGTAGGCTAGGGTTTCTGAAGTCAATGAAAAAATGAGGAAGAAAATTATCTATTTATAGGCACACACTGATGTAGGGGTTGAGAAAAACGTGGGGCAAAATCTGGAATAAATCTATTAAAATCTGATAAAACGAATATATCTTCTATATTCTCAGATATTTAATTCAAATTTTAAATCCGGATTACTTGAGCAACAAGAACCTCTTAAGGCTTAATTCGGATGGGCTCAAATTTTTTTGGGCCTCAATTAATTGCACAAAAATTAATGGTCCAAAAAATAATTTTTGGTCTCCAAAAAATTAGATGGGCTCCCAAAGCCCAATTGCCACGAATCACGAGCCCGAGCCGGGCCGGGCGGGCGGCGGCGGCGCGCACGCACGGGGTGCATAGGAGAGAGTCTCCAAGCACTTTATTTAAGAGGTCATCTCAAGTTGCTACATATATCTTTTAAGGATTCCTTCATGAATTTCTATGTGGGACAAACAAGACCCACTTGCTTGCACCCATTCCCACTTTCAAGGTTTTTCCCTCTATATTCATTGGTCGATTTCTCACTCGCCGAAATTCGGTTTTGAGACTTCCAATATGCTATTATCATCTACTTCATTAGTAGAACAAATATATCATGTTTGATTTTCCAAAATAAATATAATTAACTCTTAATTAATTTAATCAAAACACAATTTCCAACATATTTATCGGGAAGACAACTCTGTAGCGGATTCTTAATTTAGCTCGCCGGCGGTCTGCTGAAGTTTTTAGGGATTGTCCAGATTTCTTGGGTCATTCTATCTTCATGGACATGCATGCGGATTTCAATAGGGTAATGACTTAGTAGTATCATTGATTGAACTCATGCTCTTTTTTAATTATTTTTTGGGTTCGTGGACGGCTGTTACTTTCAGGGGTGTAGTGGATTTTGTACACTGGATGATTGCTTGGTACTTAGTAGATAATTCTGCCAGAATTTTGTGGGGTCCTTCTTATTTTTTAGTTCTGGACGTTACATTGGAATGGAAGTTTTTCTTCTTTCTTTCCTTTTTAATTCGTGGGACAGATTGCAGAGATTGCACAGCTTGGTTAGATTGGGACAGATTTGGGAACCTTCATTATTATTTTCCTAGGAGTTACTGTTTTTCGATTCAGGAATTGGTTGTTTAGACCTCTTGGAGCATAACATTTGATGTTCGGTTGCTGTTTAATTTGGCTGAATCAATGCTACACTGGATTGGAAGGTTTGAAGGTTATTGTTTGACTTGGGCAGTAATTGGGTGTTTCCTTTTGCGGATTTGGAGAGTTACATTTGATGAATTGGTTGGCTAGACATCTTGGACGGTACTTTTGGGGTGTTCATCAGAAATCTAATTGACAATGGTGTGTTGGGTTCCCTGGACGCTTGCTGGACACATTGCTGCGCTGGCGAATGGAAGGTGCATGGGAAGGTTAATGTTACATTTGCGGACTGTGGGCGTTTCATTGGTTGTTCGTACATAAAGTATAACTTTTGCTGATGAAATTGGGAGTTACCTTTTGCAGAAATTGGGTGTTACATTTGCTATGAATAAAGGTGGTTTACGGCGAGGTTTTTAACTAGACCAACATAAATTTTAGAATTTCTCTAAACCTTTTTCTTTTCCTCCTTTAGTAAAATCTCATTTGCTTTGTCTATGCATAACCATACAGAGGTGGAATGCTCTGCTCATTCCTAAAGAAATTGCGTGGATCAACTTTGGTTTTAACCTGAACAAGGCGATCAAAATTGCTCTTGAAATACCTTACAGCCCATTTACTTGCTGTTGCAACACTTATTCTTCCCACATCATTATTGACTCCAAGATCAAGATCTCTATAATTCAAGTAGGCACCCCGCGGGTTCTTTGTCACGTACGGCGTCACGTAATTGTAGGCCCTTTTAAGCCAATTTACGTACCTACTTATATTTTGTGCATCACCTTCTTGCCAATAGACTGTTTGAAAGAAATGGTACAAAGTACCAGCTCTATGAGGATAAGGGATGGAGGATTCAGGAATTTCAGCCATTATTCCACCATATGGAACGAATGAAAGCGTGGAAAGCCTGGCTTCTGGCTCATAATATAGACTTGTCAACCCTTCAATCCCTCTCTGGGAAATTGGTCTCTCCACATAATCTGTTCTTCTTTTCATGTACGATTTATTAGGCTGGGTCCTGCTCAATAAAGCCTCGGGTTTATCGATGGGGTGATTGTCGAAAAACAGAGCGGATTGGATCCAACTCATTTCCGTGCAATCTTCCCTCACCATCCCCAGCTCAGGAAAACGCTGCCGCATCATTGCCAATAAGTCGTTGGCCCCGCCTAGATAAACCCCGAAAAAGGTAGCATCAAGAGTAATGTTCCTTGCAGCTTGGCTGGAATTGGTGACAACTGCATTGATGAAGAAGGTTATATTTCGATCCAATCTAGGTGACACGTACTGCCAGCGATGGATGAGCTGAGTTAGATTCTGTTCCATCGTCCTTTGGAAGCTGACAGCAGTGACCCTTTCTGGAACATCAACCAGCTGCAGCTTCCATGCAACGATCACGCCAAAGCTGGCACCACCACCGCCTCTGATCGCCCAGAAGAGACCTTCGCCCATTGACTTTCTATCGAGGATTCTGCCATTTACATCCACTATTCGTGCATCGATGACATGGTCTGCAGCCATCCCATATTTTCTCATCAGTGTGCCGGCGCCTCCTCCGCTGATGTGCCCACCAACGCCCACAGTTGCGCACAGGCCGCCGGGGAATCCCAATGTTCTGCTTTTTTCCGCGATCCTGTAGTACAGAGACCCGAGGGTTGCGCCACCTTGGACCCATGCGGTTTTGGCCTGAGCGTCAACAATTACTTCACTAAGCTTGATCAAATCAATGATCACAAATGGCACTTTTGAGACGGAAGAAAGTGCCTCGAAGTCATGGCCTCCACTTCGAGTTCTGACTTGAATGCCGGTTTTTTCGGCGCAGAGTATGATAGGCGGGATTTGGGATTCGTGGTCCGGAGTTATAATAACTCGGGGTTTAGGTGTGGAGTGTGACGTGAATCTGAGATTCCAAATGGGGAAGAGGAGGACGGAGGAGTATGATGAGTTGGTTGGGGTGTAAACAAGGTTGGAAATGGAGGAGTAGTTAGGGAATTTGTGGGAAAGACATCCAAGAAAATCGTTGTGAGCCGATGAGCACGAAAATGTGAGAACAAGGATGAATGCGAGTGCGGATATGCTTCGAGTCTTCATGATCATTTTTTAGATCAACAAGATTGCTGAGTTAGATGGATGTTTGTGTGTGTCTGGGGAAGGATTGATGAGTTGCTATTTATAAGGAAATTCTTAAGGGAAAAGCGTGTTGAATGAAAAAATATACATATGCATATTAATTACTAATATATATATAGTACCCCCTTCAACACGATACATACTTATGAACTTCCAAAAAGTCTACCACTTAACTTGTTACTGAAAAAGTGGAGCTTCTATTTCGTAGAGTATCATTCATTCTACCCCAATATTCACACAACATAATAAGTAAGTCAGACAATATGGTAGCCGCTGTTTTGAATTTCCTTGGATTTGAATTCCACATAAAAATTTGGCGCCAATTAAGACATGCGGACGTTCAACTTTCAATAATTTGATCCATTTGAAACTTGGCAAGTCGGTCTCAATCTGTCATAAATAATTATCCCACACAAAAGTATCTTATTTGAAAAAATTATATCTCATTTAAAAGATCGAACTTATAAGGATGTATTTTTTTTAGGGAAAATATACTTTTTTATCCTATAAGTTTCGCTGACTTTGATTTTCGTCCTCTTAAGTTTTGAATTTTGATTTTCGTCCTTTAACTTATCAAAAATTATGGTTTTCGTCCTCTTAAGTTTTGAATTTTGGATTTTATCCTCTCAAGTTGAATTTTGGTTTTCGTCCTTTAACTTACCAAAAATTATGATTTTCGTCCTTCAACATAAACCGAAACAAAATATTAAAATAAGTCAACTTAAATTTTTAATTTTAAAAAATATATCAAAATTTTATTTTTTTTAAAACAAAATTAACTACTCAACTATTTCAACTTTAAAAGTGTTCATATTTAATTTAAATCAAAACAAAATATTTGAATTTGTCAAAATTAAAATTATAATTTTAATAATATGTCCAAATTATATTTTTAAAAACAAAAATTATATAAAAACTTACCTAAAATATAGCGATAACATAGAAAAAATTATTTACGAATTTACCTAAAAAATTATTTACGAATTTATATAAATTATTTACGGTTATATTTTGTAATTATCCTAACAAAAATTTAAAACCGTTCATATTAAATTTAAACAAAAAAAAAACAAAATATTTGAAATTTTGAACATGTCAAAATTTAAAAATATGTCAAAAATATAATTTTTTTAAACCAAAATATTTATTTATTTACCAAAAATGTAGCAATAACATAATTTTTTTTTACGAATTTACCTAAATATATTTACTGTTATATTTTTAATTATCATAACAATTCTTTTTTTTTTTTTGAAATTTTAAAATCATATCTATTATACAATTTTAATTTTAAAACCATCAAAATGAAACTAAAAACAAAAGAAAATTTTGAATATGTTGAAGGACGAAAATCATAATTTTGGTAAGTTAAAGGACGAAAACCAAAATTCAAAACTTAAGAGGACGAAAATCAAAATTCAAAACTTAAAAGGACAAAAACCAAAATTTTTGGTAAGTTAAAGGACAAAAATCAAAATTCAAAACTTAAGAGGACGAAAATTAAAGTTAACGAAATTTATAGGACAAAAAAATGTATTTTCCCTTTTTTTATATTAATTCTTTAACTCTTCTTTTCACTAGTGGCTGCAATTTTAGGGTCTATTTTCAATCTCTACAAAAAAAATGTAGAAGCATTTTTTTTTAATTATCTCTTACTTACCCTAAAAAAAATGCTTCTCACTATTTTATACTTTAAACTCTGTCCTTTGAAAAAATGGCTATTGAGTGAAAAATTAAACTGGACTGAGTAGGTTCCTTTTATTAAAAATTTATTCTTGTCTAAATGGCTATTGAGTGAAAAATTAAATTGGATTGAGTAGGTTCCTTTTACAAAAAAATTATTCTTGTGTAAAAGTTCAAACTTCTAAAACATATAAAATTAATTCGGTTATATTAACTTCCTGCCTGTATTAATATTCTAAATTAAAAGAACAATTTACCCTGGCTCTTCATTTTAAACCTCTTTTTTAGTTTTCACTCAATATAATTTAAGCAGAGTCGTCCACCAATGTAGGGATGACAATGATGTAGGTCGGGACGGATACTAAAAGATATAAATTCGTCCCACCCTAAATATGTATCAGGTCGAATCGATCCGTTACGGACCACGGGACGGGACAGATCGATCCATTTTGAACTAAATTTTCTATAAATACATTGTATATTCAATTTTTAATAATATAAACGAGTCAAAATGGAACGGAGTAGATCAGGGCAGCGCGATAATAATATCATACCCGCTCCGTGCCGCTGTGGATCGTGAAGCGAGATGTTCCATACTGTGTGGGCTCAAATAGACCCGTCAAAATGGGTTGAGCACTTTGGGCCAAACCGCCCCGCCATAATAAAATGAGTGTTGGACCAAGTATTTTTAAGCCCGTATGGAGACGGGCCTAAACGGGTTGGCCCATTTGGGTCGCGGGCTGGGGCTGGCCAGATATTTTTTTTAATTGATTCATAAATTTAAAATTTTTATTATTTATTTTTTTAATTCATTTTCAACAAAATAATAAATTGTCATTTCCCTCTCACCAATATTAAAAGAAAAAAAAAACCTAGTAGCTAAGCCTCAAACTGTCGGCGCCGTAAATAATAATGCCGCCACTTTATGCATTCCTACTGCTCTTTGCCGTAGTCAATAGCTACCGCCAAGATGATTTTAATAATGTAATATTTTATAATTTTGAGAGATTTTGTGGTTTGTGCTAAGTTTATATCTTCAAATTATTAAATCATTTTGTGAATTTTATTTTACAAATTTTTTTACTCTCATATGAGATTTGCATTATATTTGACGAACTTTACTTTATGCAACTCGTGACTCTCGTGGTGAGATCTTAGTTATATATTAATTATGTGATTTTATTTAATAAATTTAGTTGAAGGTATAGTTCATAATATTTAATTTTAAGAAAAAATGAAGAAAAAATTGGGATGACCCGCCGAAGCCCGCAGCCCGCCATTAAATACGCTGGGTTGGAGTTTTTGCGGCCCACCTTGCCCCGCCCTGCTAAAAGACGGGCTTTTGCGGGTTTAGGCTCGCCCGTCCCGCCGGCTCATTTTGACAGCTCTATGTTCAGGTTGGAGCATATCGGAGGTAGTTCAAGTTGTCATTCATACACCGACACGAGTTAATTCGTCTTAAATTTCGGTTGACTTTTGAATTTTTTTTTTTAAATATCTATTTATTTGATACTTCATCTTACATTCCATTACACACGCTTACAACAAATAATGTTGCTTTCGTTGCTCATGGATATAATGAATGATAAATGATGAATTTAATTAGCTGATGATTTTTTCTCTCTCTAATTTATAGAAATTGTAAACTTTCCCAATACGCATGAGTTAAAGGGTAGACGGTATGACCGACAGAATTTTTTTTCGTCATACCGTTATCGTACCGAAATTTTCGATATCAAAAAATAATATACCGTTGTCATACCGAAAATTTTGGTATATCAAATTTCGATATACCGAAATTTCAATACCGTAAAAAATCATACCATTTTCATACCAAAAATTTCGGTATGACAACGGTATACCGAAAATTTTAATATTTTTGGTATATCGAATTTTTTTATTTTTTCGGTATACCAAAATATTTTCGATATACCAATTTAATATGAAATTTTCAGTATATCGCGATATACCGCAATATTTTTGGTATACCGATATATTTCAATATACCGAAAATATTTTGGTATATCGCGATATACCGAAATTTCTATATTTATATACTGTTATCGTATCGAAATTTTCAATACGATATCATACCGTTTCGAAAATTTTGGTATACCAAATATTTTAATAAATTCGATATTTTTCAATATGATAAGTGCAATATATTAATATTTTCGATATTTTCCTCGTGCTACGCATGAGAGTTGATGATTGGTTTTTTCCGTCATCAGGAGACCGTCGCTTTCAGTGCCATCATTATTATATATTTTTAGAGGGCTTGACATTTTCTATGGATAATGACAGTAAACAATCGATCATAACTTGCCTGTTCATAACTTCTAACTAAATATATTTATATTTGGTCAAGTTCCCGAAAGCCTTTGGTCAAATGCTGACCGAGACATATAAGGTGCCATTAACTATAGTTCATTTTTATTTTTATTTTTATCGATCAAATAATGACTCAAATCCATAATTTTGCAGCCTAACTACAAATTTTTAGAAGATTGAGGATGAAGTTCGTGATCCACGTGAGGCTAAATTACCGCCAAAAGTTGTTCAAATACCATAATTATCTATTAATCCTTTTTAAAATTAAACTGTCTAGCTCCATTCAAATTTAAAATGCAGCTTGGTATAAAAAAAATTCAATGGTAATGAAAATAATGATATACAAATAATAATTATTGTATGTAATGAGAATAAATGAGATACATAGCAAGTTTTTCCTCTTAAATAATATAATCATCCTCATTTGATTATCTTCATCTCATTTTATAATCATCCTCCTCAATTAATACACGTACCACAACCAACAACTTTCTTTTTTTTATCAACTTTTTTCAAAATTGGAGCACATCTTATTTTTATGCACTTTATTTGATTCAAAATTCATACACTTTATTTGATTCGATTGAATTTTATGCATATTTTTATATTAATTTGACTAATTGCACTTAATTTCGAGAAAGATAGTGCTTCGTTTATTTTATAGGAAAATGAGGATTTTTGGAGCAAATCACGTGCTAAATATTTTATTGAGTCAATCAAAGAAATAGATCGAGAGAAAGAAAAACACATAGTGATCACAGAAATCCAATTTGATTGTCCTTGAATCCCCAAATGCCTTCTGCTTGGAGAGTTCATTCAGTCCTCTTTCACCAACGCGCCCTAACCTCTTGTGCCACAAGATAGCATCAGAACTGCCCATAACTGCATTCACTGTTCCGGCAGCTAAGTTACCAATTAAAATGTACAAGTCATTCACCTTCTTGCCTTTCATCACAATGTTATTATCCTTGGTTATCAATATGAATCCCTTCCTTGTATTGAATTCATATCCCAAAACATTGAGTGATCCAAGAGAAATAAGATTTCTCTTCAGCTCAGGTACAAACCTGACATCTTGTAGTATCCTCTCAGCACCATCATGTAGCCTCAACTTTATTGAGCCAGAGCCTCTGACCTTGCACATCTGATCATTCCCCAAGAGAACTGATCCACCATCAAATTTCTTGAGATCCCTGAATAAATTTTCATTGGGACACATATGAAAGGAGCACCCAGAATTCAACACCCAATCTTCACTCAGCTTGACATCAGTAACAGCCAAGACCTCAGCACTATCATATCCTTCCCGAGCAGCAATTGTGACATCAGCCTTCTGATCCTCTTCTTGCTTCCTGGATTTGTCAGAACAATTCTTCTTGAGATGTCCCACCTTCTGACATGAGAAACATTTTCTCATTTCCATAAATTTTCCAGGTTCAGGGCCTTCACCATTCCTCTTCTTTTTTCCCTGAAATGGTTTCTTCCCTTTCTTGAATTTGATATTCAGCCCTTCACCTTGATTTGTGTTCTTCCTTTCAGATTGCATTTGAAGCGCCTTAGTTTTCAATTCATTCTGAATATCATCAGGTGACATCTTCTCTTGCCTTCCAAATAACAGAGCATCCTTGAAATTCTCCAAGGATTTTGGTAGAGAATTCAGTAATATCAGGACGTTATCCTCATCTTCAATCTTGACTTTAAGATTCTCCAAATCATCCACTGCTTTATTGAATTCTTCAAGTTGTTCAACCAGATCCCTATCCTCAGTCATCTTGAAGGAATAAAGCCTCAGCTTCATGAACAACTTATTGGTAACCGACTTCGTTTGATACACCTGTTCCAGCTTGTTCCACACATCAATGACAATCTTCTCCTTATAAACCTCCCTCAGAGGTTTATCCCCCAAGCACAAGATGATTGTGCTATGAGCCTTGTCCAGAATCTCATGTCTCTTTGCAGGTTCTGATGAGGATGATGCAGGCCACTGATCCGCTGGTTTCAGAGCATTTGATAATCCATGGTGTGAGAGGAGAGCTTTCATCTTCACCTTCCACAAACCAAAATCATTCGCTCCTGTGAATTTCTCAAACTCCATCTTCGTAGAAGCCATAGCAGTTGATTTCACCAACAATCTTCCTTCCCACAGACGGCGCCAATTGTTGAGTTAACAATGATTGTTTGAAATCAATTGGAATAAAGAAATTGAAGAACACCAAGATTTATGTTGTTCGATCAGAAATGATCTACGTTCACGGATGAGGGCACCTCTCTCACTAATCAATGGAAGATGATACAAATTACAAGTGTTTAGGATATCTCTAGAGTGTTCTGTGTTGATTGTGTTCTCTATACATATGTGCAATTATATATATAGGAATGAGAACCCTAATTAATGCTAGTGATCGTAACCACCTAACAAGAAACTGCTACAGTTGCAACCGAATTTGAATATCGATCAGAGCCCAACTGTTTTTCAATTTTAATTCTGTTTAAACTGATCGCCAGTTGTCCAACTTGGAAGTTTAAACTGCTTCGTAACTGATTCTTGGTTTAATTCCTGACTTAGAGTCAGTATGCTCCTTTCTTGTATGCTGATGTGATATGTCCTCAGCTGAGTCTGAGTACTCAGCTGATATCATCAGTAGACCTTTATCAGTAGACCTTCATCCTGACTAACCAGTCCTGACCATCATCCTGACCTGACCAACCATCCTGACCATCATCCTGACTGACCATCCTGACCAGTCATCCTGACACCTCAGCTGACCTCCTCAGCTGACTACCTCAGCTGACTCCGCTGATATACCAGATGACTTAGTTGACTTTCCTGATGACCTCAGTAGACTTCCCAGATGATCTCGGCTGACCCCATCAGATGACCATCAGCAGACCTATCAGCTGATAGTATAATGTTCAGTTAATCAGCAGTACTTGCTCATCTGATCTTTATTTCACTTTCTTTGCACCCATAACAAATTCATATTTATTTTCATATAATTTATAGATGTTACGAATACATTTACTAATTGATTTATATTTGACTTTTAACCTATTTTGCAAAAAGTTGTGCATTTGTAGGAAAAATTAGGCAAAAAGATGAAAAAACGAGCAAGTTCTATAAATCATAAATTTATTCACTCAATCCAAATGATAAAAGTCATGTACCATGTAAAATAGCTTGAAAAAGAGAATCGCAATAAGAAAAATTGAGTTAATCGAAGTTTTAGAGATCAAAATATGAAGAAAACATGTCAAGAAGCAGCCCTCTGTCCAACAGGAATTTGCACATATTCTTTATTTGAATATCCCACATAAATTTGCACACTACTGAAAAATAAAACATTCATTTACGTGCACTCTCACATACCTATTGTTGTGAATTAATCAACCTCAAGACTTAAACTATTCAAGTAAGATTCAGAAATGCGAAGAACTCCTTGATGAACAGTACAATTGAAGGAAATAAGAAAATTGAATCAACTCAAGAACAAAAGATTTACGTGGTTTGATCAATTGATCTACGTTCACGGATGAGTTTTCTCACTTTCACTAATCAATGGATAATGTTTACATAGTACAATTGCTTCTCACTCAATCGCTCTATGTGTGTGTCAATCACTCTGGTTTGAATGCACATATTTATAGATCCAAATTCTCTAACTGAATCTCAAATCCATAACCAACCAGCTAATTTTATGGTTACAACCGCCAAAGATAACTGATCAACACCCAACAACTTGAAATAATCAACAATGTCACTGAGATTGTTATGAACATTCAGTTCATAACTGCTGGCTCAGAATGGTAGACTCAGATTTAGTAACCTGATGTTTTTAGTTTAGGATGAAGTAACTTAGAACCTGTTATGGGTGCAAAGAAAGTGAAATAAACTTAGATGAGCAAGTACTGCTGATTAACTGAACATTATACTATTAGCTGAGGAAGTCGGCTGATAGGTCTGCTGATGGTTAGTCATCTGATGGGGTCAGCCAAGATCATCTGGAAGTCTACTGAGGTCATCAGGAAAGTTAACTAAATCATCTGGTATATCAGCTGAGGTGTCAGGATGACTGGTCAGGATGGTCAGTCAGGATGATGGTCAGGTCAGGATGATGGTCAGGACTGGTTAGCCAGGATGAAGATCTACTGATGATATCAACTGATAAAGGTCTACTGATGATATCAGCTGATAAAGGTCTACTGATGATATCAGTTGAGTACTCAGACTCAGCTGATGATATATCATATCAGCAAACAAGACAAGGAAGGAGCATACTGACTCCAGGAATTAACTCAGGATCAGTTACGAAGCGGTTTAAACTTCCAAGTTGGACAACGGGCGATCAGTTTAACAGAATCAAAACTGAAGATCATTGGGCTCTGACAGTTACTCATTTTCGGTTGCAACTATAACAGTTATCTTGTTAGGTGGTTACGATCACTTGCATTAATTAGGGTTCCCATATTTCTATATATATACTCACATATGTATAGAGATACACAGAACACAGTGCATACTTGAGAGATCCATATCACTTGTAAATTGTATTTTATCCATTGATTAGTGAGAGATGTGCCCTCATCCGTGGACGTAGATCATTTCTGATCGAACCACGTAAATCTTGGTGTTCTTCAATTTTCTTATTCCAATTGATTTCAAACAATCATTCTTGACTCAACAATTGGCACCATCTGTGGAAAAGAAGATTGTTGGTGAAATCAACTGCTATGGCTTCTACGAAGATGGAGTTTGAGAAATTCACAGGAGCGAATGATTTGGTTTGTGGAAGGTGAAGATGAAAGCTCTCCTCACACACCATGGATTATCAAATGCTCTGAAACCAACGGATCAGTGGCCTTCATCATCCTCGACAGAACCTGCAAAGAGGCAAGAGATTCTGGACAAGGCTCATAGAACAATCATCTTGTGCTTAGGGGATAAACCTCTGAGGGAGGTTTATAAGGAGAAGACTGCCATTGATGTGTGGAACAAGCTGGAACAGGTGTATCAAATGAAGTCGGTTACCAATAAGTTGTTCATGAAGCAGAGGCTTCATTCCTTCAAAATGACTGAGGATAGGGACCTGGTTCAACAACTTAAAGAATTCAACAAAGCAGTGTATGATTTGGAGAATCTTGAAGTCAAGATTGAAGATGAGGATAAAGTCCTAATGTTACTGAATTCTCTACCAAAATCCTTGGAGAATTTCAAGGATGCTCTGTTATTTGGAAGGCAAGAGAAGATGTCACCTGATGATATTCAGAATGCATTGAAAACTAAGGCGCTTCAAATGCAATCTGAAAGGAAGAACACAAATCAAGTAGAAGGGCTAAATATCAAGTTCTAGAAAGGGAAGAAACAGTTCCAAGGAAAGAAGAAGAGGAATGGTAAAGGCCCTAAACCTGGAAAATTTGTGGAAAAGAAAAAATGTTTCTTATGTCAGAAGGTGGGACATCTGCAGAAGAATTGTCCTGACAAATCCAGGAAGCAAGAAGAGGATCAGAAGGCTGATGTCACAATTGCTGCTCAGGAAGGATATGATAATGCTGAGGTCTTGGCTGTTACTGATGTCAAGCTGAGTGAAGATTGAGTGTTGGATTCTGGGTGCTCAACTGCTCATTTCATATGTGTCCCAATGAAAAATTATTCAGGGATCTCAAGAAATTTTATGGTGGATCAGTTCTCTTGGGGAATGATCAGATGTGCAAGGTCAGAGGCTCTGGCTCAATAAAGTTGAGGCTGCATGATGGTGCTGAGAGGATACTACAAGATGTCAGGTTTGTACCTGAGCTGAAGAGAAATCTTATTTCTCTGGGATCACTCAATATTTTGGGATATGAATTCAATACAAGGAATGAATTCATATTGATAACCAAGGATAACAACATTGTGATGAAGGGCAAGAAGGTAAATGGCTTTTAAATTCTGATGGGTAACTCAACTGCCGGATCAGTGAATGCAGTTATGGGCAGTTCTGATGCTATCTTGTGGCACAAGAGGTTAGGGCTCATTGGTGAAAGAGGACTGAATGAACTCTCCAAGCAGAAGGCATTTGGGGATTCAAGGACAATCAAATTGGATTTCTGTGATCACTGTGTGTTGGGAAAATCCAAGAAACACTCATATGCAAAGGGGAAACATCATATTGATGCTCCTCTGGACTATGTACACTCTGACATCTGGGGGCCATCAAGAACTGAGACTCATGGAGGTGGAAAGTACTTCATGACCATCATAGATGATTTCAGCAGAAAAGTGTGGGTGATCATCCTGAAGCAGAAGAGTGAAGCCTTTGGGAAGTTCAGGGAATGGCTCATTGAACAAGAGAACAAAAGAGGCAGATCCTTAAAACATCTTAGGAGTGACAATGGACTTGAGTATGTGTCAGAAGAATTTGAAAATTTCTGCAAGGAAAGAGGCATAATAAGGCACAAGACTGTTCCAGCAAACCCTCAACAAAATGGGCTTACTGAGAGGATGAACATGACTATTTTGGAGAAGGTCAGATGCATGCTATCAGATGCTAAACTATCTAAAGTATTCTGGGGAGAGGCAGTCAATACTGCTTGTTATTTGATAAACAAGACACCCTCATCTGCTATTGACTTCAAAACCCCAGATGAGCTTTGGTATGGTAGGTTGTCAGATTACAATAATCTGAAGGTGTTTGGTTGCTTAGCCTTTGCTCACATAAGGCAAGATAAGCTGGAACCAAGGGCTCTGAGGTGCATCTTCCTGGGATATCAAAAAGGTGTCAAGGGTTATAGATTGTGGTGTCTTGAAGCAGGACACAAGAAGTGCATTATCAGCAGAGATGCGACTTTCAATGAGAAAGTCATGGGATATGGTACATCTGAAAATTCTCAGGATGCTGAGTATAACCCCATAATCAGACATACACCAGTTCAGGTGGAGCATACAACCAGGATTCTAAATGAAGATCAGGCTCAGGACAACTCTGATATCAGGAATCCACAAGCAGATTAGTCTGATGCATCAGCAGATAGTGACTCTGAAGATCAAACTGAAAATTCAGATGAGGAGGGTCAAGATTTGAGAAACTACAGTCTGGCTAGAGATAGACATAGAAGAAGCATTCATCCACCAATCAGGTTTGGGCAGGCTGACATGATCTCATATGCCTTATCAGTAGCAGAAGAAGTAGAGTATCAAGAACCTGAAACTTATGCTAATGCAGTGATAAGGAAGGATAAAGATCAGTGGATTTCAGCTATGAAAGAGGAGTTAAATTCACTTGAAAAGAACAACATATGAGTTCTTGTGAATAAAGCAAAAGGACAGAAGGTTGTCAACTCAAGATGGATATTCAAGAAAAGTATGAAATTGGGTCAGATGGACAGGAGCTGATCAGATACAAGGCAAGATTAGTTGCAAGGGGATTTACTCAGAGAGAAGGGATAGACTTCAATGAAGTATTCTCACCAGTTGTGAAGCACTGCTCAATAAAGATCTTATTGTCTAAGGTGAATCAGGATGGACTGGAGTTACAGCAGCTGGATGTCAAAACTGCATTTTTACATGGAGAGCTTGAAGAAACCATATATATGAAACAACCTGAAGGGTTCATACTATCAGAAAATGAAGGAAAAGTATGCTTGCTGAAGAAGTCATTGTATGGACTTAAGCAAAGCCCAAGGCAGTGGTATAAAAGGTTTGATAGCTTCATGATGTCAATAGGATTCAGCAGATGCAAGTATGACAGTTGTGTGTACTTAGAAAAGCAAGGCTCTGAGGTACTTACATATCTATTACTCTATGTGGATGATATGTTGATTGCCAGCAAAAGTCTTGGAAGAATTCAGAAACTGAAGGATAAGCTCAGTTCAACTTTTGACATGAAAGACCTTGGAAGTGCAAAGAGGATTCTTGGTATGGATATTATCAGGAACAAGTCAGCTGGAAGGATGTTCTTGACTCAGCAGAACTACATACTAAAAATCTTAAGAAGATTCAATATGCATGAGTCAAGATCAGTCTTTACTCCTCTTGGACAACATTTCAAACTGACAGCTGATCAATGTCCTAGGAGTGATCAGGAGAAGTCTCAGATGAACAAGATACCTTATTCAAATGGAGTTGGAAGCATAATGTATGCCATGGTTTGCAGCAGACCTGATATTGCTCATGCAGTGAGCTTGGTCAGCAGATTTATGACTAATCCTGGAAAGGCACATTGGGAAGCTTTCAAGTGGATAATGAGATATCTGAAAGGTTCAGCACATCTGGGATTATTATTTGAGAGGACTCAGGATATCAAGCAACCTCTACAAGGTTTTGTAGATTCTGACTATATTGGAAGCATAGATACAAGGAAGTCTCTGACTGGATATGTGTTTACACTATATGGCACAACCATCAGTTGGAGGGCTGCATTACAGTCAGTGGTTACATTGTCAACCACTGAAGCTGAGTACATTGCAGTAACAGAAGCAGTAAAGGAGGCTATGTGGCTGAAGGGTATTATCAGGGAGTTTGGGATCAGGCAAGATGAAGTTGATGTACAATGTGATAATCAGAGTGTCATTCACTTAGTCAAGCATCAGGTCTTTCATGAAAGATCTAAACATATTGATGTGAGGCTTCACTTTGTGAGGGATGTGGTGGAAAAGAAGGTAATCACAATACAGAAAGTTTCTACTGATGACAATGCTGCTGATATGCTGACTAAAGTCATACCGAGTTCAAAATTCAACTACTGTTTGGAGCTGGTTAAGGTACAATCTTGGGATGTGCCTTAATTCTACTGTGGTGAGAAGGTTAGGTGGAGGCATCTCACTTACTTTGAGGTGGAGAACTGTTATGGGTGCAAAGAAAGTGAAATAAACTCAGATGAGCAAGTACTGCTGATTAACTGAACATTATACTATCAGCTGAGGAAGTCAGCTGATAGGTCTGCTGATGGTTAGTCATCTGATGGGGTCAGCCAAGATCATCTGGAAGTCTACTGAGGTCATATGGAAAGTTAACTAAGTCATCTGGTATATCAGCGGAGTCAGCTGAGGTGTCAGGATGACTGGTCAGGATGGTCAGTCAGGATGATGGTCAGGATGGTTGGTCAGGTCAGGATGATGGTCAGGACTGGTTAGTCAGGATGAAGATCTACTGATGATATCAGCTGATAAAGGTCTACTGATGATATCAGCTGATAAAGGTCTACTGATGAAGGTCTACTGATGATATCAGCTGAGTACTCAGACTCAGCTGAGGACATATCACATCAGCAAACAAGACAAGGAAGGAGAATACTGACTCCAAGTCAGGAATTAACTCAGGATCAGTTACGAAGCGGTTTAAACTTCCAAGTTGGACAACGGGAGATCAGCTTAACAGAATCAAAACTGAAGATCATTGGGCTCTAACAGTTACTCATTTTCGGTTGCAACTGTAGCAGTTTTCTTGTTAGGTGGTTACGATCACTTGCATTAATTAGGGTTCCCATATTTCTATATATATACGCACATATGTATAGAGATACACAGAACACAGTACATACTTGAGAGATCCATATCACTAGTAAATTGTATTTTCTCCATTGATTAGTGAGAGAGGTGCCCTCATTCGTGGACGTAGATCATTTCTGATCGAACCACGTAAATCTTGGTGTTCTTCAATTTTTTTATTCCAATTGATTTCAAACAATCATTCTTGACTCAACAGAATCAATGTCTTCAGACTCATGAAGTGACTCACCTCAAGATATCACTTTAGCTCAGAAGACTCAGGAATAAACTTAGGCTTTCAGGCCCAATATCAAAGTCATACTTTCAGGATAAGAATCTTCCAGGCTCAAGATATTTTCTCAGGTTTCAAAGTCAGTACACCAATACATATATTTATCTATATGTCTCTACTTTATTTAAAAAATATATTTTTCTTAAAAACACGTAAAATTCCAGGGGTGCTAATTCTCCTGGGACGGGAGTAGTAAAAAATAATTATACATTTTTATTATAATTATAATATTCTTAAACAAGTTAAATGAAATAAATCAGTAAATTAAACTTTAAAATATTACAATTACAATACTTTAACCGATACAGTAGTAAAGCAATGACAACAAAGTAAATGAAATCATAAACATACATAAAGATAAGAAAATTTGTGAAGTGCATGCGAATCATTTGCACTTCCGTATGAATATAAATTTGTCAGTCTCCTTTAGTTTCTTCGTCTATATATATTTCTGGATTGGTGGAATGCTCTGTTGGTTCCTGAAGAAATTGTGTGGATCAACTCTGGTTTTGACCTGAACAAGCCGATCAAAATTGTTCTTGAAATATCTGACACCCCAAATGCTTGCCCCTGCAACACTCATCTTCCCAATATCATTATTGACCCCGATATCAAGATCTCTGTAATTCAAGTATGCGCCCCTTGGGTTCTTTGACACATATGGTGTCATGTAGCTGTAGGCCCTGTCAAGCCAGTTTATGTACCTCTCTGCATTTTGAGCATCGCCTTGTTGCCAATACACTGTCTGAAAGACATGGTACAAGTTTCCAGCTCTGTGAGGGTATGGAATGGCGGATTCTGGAATTTCAGACATTCTTCCACCATATGGAACGAAGGATAGCGTACACAGTCTGGCCTCTGGCTCATAATACAGTCTTATCATGCCCTCAATCCCTCTCTCCAGAATGGCTCTCTCCACGTAATCTGTTTTCCTTTTCATGTATGATTTATTGGGTTGGGTCCGGCTCAGTAAAGCCTCCGGTGTTTCGATTGGGTGATTGTCGAAAAATAGAGCGGATTGAACCCAACTCATTTCGGTACAATCTTCCCGCACCAATCCCAACTCAGGAAACCTCTGTTGCATCATTGTCAATAATTTGTCAACCCCGCCAAGATAAACTGCAAAAAATGTAGCATCAAGTGTGATGCTCCTCCCTGCAGTTTGGCTGGAATTGGAGACAACTGCATTGATGAAGAGGGTTATATCCTGGTCCAATCTGGGTGCCACGTACTGCCAGCGGTGAATGAGTCGACTTAGATTCTGTTCGGTTGTCCTTTGGATGCTGAAAATAGTGACTCTTTCTGGGACATCAACCAGTTGTAGCTTCCATGCAACGATCACACCAAAGCTGGCGCCTCCACCGCCTCTGATCGCCCAGAAGAGATCCTCGCCCATTGATTTTCTATCGAGAATCCTGCCATTAGCGTCTACTATTCGTGCATCGATGACATGGTCTGCAGCCATCCCATATTTTCTCATCAATGCGCCGGAGCCTCCTCCGCTGATGTGCCCACCAACGCCCACAGTTGCGCACATGCCGCCAGGGAATCCCAATGTTCTGCTTTTCTGTGCGATGTTGTAATACAGAGACCCAAGGGTTGCACCACCTTGGACCCATGCAGTTTTGGCCTGAGCGTCAACAATGACTTCACTAAGCTTGATCAAATCAATGATCACAAATGGCACATTTGACACGGAAGAAAGCGCCTCGAAGTCATGGCCCCCACCTCGAGTTCTGACTTCAATGCCGTTTTGTTTAGCGCAGAGTATGATAGGCGGGATTTGGGATTCGTGCTCCGGGGTTACAATGACTTGGGGTTTAGGAGTAGAGTCTGAGGTGAATCTGAGATTCCAAATGGGAAAGAAGAGGACGGAGGAGTATGATGAGTTGTTTGGGGTGTAAACAATGTTGGAGTTATGGAATTTTTGAGAAAGGCATGCAAGAAAATCCGTGTGAGCAGCTTCTGATGAGCATGAAAATATCACAAGAAGAATGAATAAAAGTGCAGATATGGTTGGAGTCTTCATGATTTAGATTGAGAGGATAGCTTAGTAGATTTTTGTGTTTGTGGAAGCAATGATGGGTTGCTATTTATAGGAAATTCTGAGGGGCAAACCGTGTTGAAAATATAAGCATATTTATTACACATTTTGACTTTAAGAAGTCTTCCACTACAAATTTTTGTGTGGAAAAAAATAATTTCGTAGTGAACCATTCTATTCTACCCCAATATTAACGCACCCTACATTTTTGAATTCCGTAAGATCTGAATTCCGGATAATTGCATTTGGCTCAAATAAGATTTGTCACGGGACATTCATCTTATATTAATTTGATCCAAATATTGGTGATTCGGATTCAATTTGTCTCACATTCATTCAATTTTTTTATTTTTAAGATTAATTAATTGCACGAGACTGAGTAATTTGAAAATGTTTCTTGAAATTCACCAGTTTAGAAAGTGTACAAACTACCATTAATTTATTAAATAAAACTAAATTCTCCATTTTGGTTAGTAAGTACTAAGTAGTAGTTAATGATTTTAATTATCCATTTTCCTCTATTTTCATTATCTTATTTTTCAATATATTGATTTTTCTTTTGGCGGGTTTCCATATATATATTGAAGTTGACACAACAGGAAACAGAAAATACAGAGATTATCGTTAACTTGATTTTTTTTAAAAAGGAAAATTAAGTCAAATTTATTTAACAAATTACAATATGATTTCGTGCATAATATGATAAGTTATTATGAATTGTTTTTATATAAAATTAATTCAGTTTTTAACAGTACGAGAATTCATGCATCATTTTCAAATCAAGATCTAGAGAGTTTCGCTCAATTAACCCATTTTAATTGAGTGGTGAAGATTAAATGTTGCAGCAAATAGGATTCATTTCTTGCCGCAAATATTCACTTGTGGCATACCATATTTCAATGGATTGGTGTAATTTTTCTACCGCGTGTACATTCCTATAATGGTGGTGTTTTTCCAAATCAAACTTTGTTGCTCAGCATCTTGAACTAAGCCATCTCTTCAAGGGTATTGTTAAAAGATCATCAACTCCTAATGAAATGGATGTAGCAGTAGCTTATTGAAAACCCAAAGTCTTTACTTGATCCAGGATGTGTGATTTATAATTCCGAAGTGATCTATTAATCTACTAATAAGTCGTTTCATAGCAGTTCCATCTATCACTTTATTGTGAAATACCAAATTGATCTGTTATGTTATAAGTACCTCCATATTCTACTGAGTACGATTTGACAATGTGTTTGAGTCAGTGGTTGGAAGGGTGTGTCTTGAATGCACTCTTAATTGAGCTTTAAATTTAAAATTAATTTTAACCAGCTCATATTTAAAATTGGACTAGTCAAAATTAAAATTAAAATTGAGCGTAAATTCCAAATGCATACTATGTACTCAGGTGCATTCAAATCTTGCATATATAGTAAATAGTTGCCATAGAGAATAATTTTCCTTGATTTCATTCTTCATTTTAATTCTTCCTTCAATTATTTACACAGTAGTCCACCAATAATAGTTAATTTGTCATTAATATATACTATATTGTACCATGTCAATTGTTGCTTGAGAATATCTCGTACAAATTTTAAAAATTATTAAATAAAATTAAATAAGTATATATATATAAAGTGATATTTTTATCTTCTTTTACAACCAATAGAGTAAATTTACTTAATTAAATATATGCCAGAGTTTTTCTAAGGTTAATTATCGTGTTAGTTAATGTTAGTCAGATCACTGTATCGCACTCTGTAGCACTAATCCGTTCCAAATTTGTAATTTAATTATTATATTTTATAAAAATAAATTTTATAAAATAAAAGTGCGATTGGACATAACTCAATGAAAATGATAAAAGATTTAATGATTAATTCAACAAGTAGCATATCATTAATTTTAAATCATAAAATTTTAGACATGGTGGTTTATAAACACTGACTAACATCAACCAACAGCGCGCTGATTGACATAAGAAAGCACTATTATCATAACAAACAAATAACATACAAAATTTGAATATGATATTTAATTCTCACACATTAATACAAATGTTGATAGAATTTCGTAAGGATGTAATTAAATGACTGTTATAACATATAATTCTACCAAACAATAATCTAAGAAATATTAGCTCTTGAATGGATAATATAGAGAGAGAAAGTGAGAGTTTAGAGAGAGAAAATAATTGTTGTATTATGAATACTTGGAGAGAGAATGATACAAGAGAGACATATTTATAGGTCTGCATGTGTGAAGTGACACCTTGTGGGCTTACTTGGCTTTAGGTGTTGACAAGTATCCTTAACACTTGTCCTAGTTCATCACTCATGCTACCTTTACGAGGTTTGTCTTACTACACATCTATTTGCATCTCATACATACACGTTACCTAACGTCCCTAGCCTCGGCGAGCTTATAAGCGAGCTTGGTGTCTTGTATTGTTTCGAGAGCAATGTAGTGGTGGACTCTTGCTGGGTCTCTATGAGTGTGGGCGAGCTTCCCTTCAAGTTGGGAAGCTCTCCAACAAGCTTCTCTCTCCTGGCATAGTTGGTAGTTGGACCTGGTCCATCAGGAGCTTGGGCGAGCTTCTTTCTTGCCTCGCCGAACTTCCCCGTGTTGACCTTGGTCCAAGCTGATGACGTAGCTTCTACACAAGCTGACGACCTTCTTAGCCTTGAGATAACCATTCTTGTGATTATCTTAGGGTAGTTCGCCTATCAACAATATATGTATCTTCAAATGTGGAGACGGACTTCAGCTTGGTCTTCTTAGGTACGGGCGAGCTTTCTTCATCTCCAAGTATCTAGGCGAGCTTCTCTATGTTGACTCCGGTCAAAGCTGGTGACGTATCTTCTAAGCAGGTTGGCGACCTTCTTAGCCTTGGTCATTTCATGCTGGCCAGTTCCTGGCGAGCTCCTCCGTGTTGGCTAGCTTCTCAGCCTCCATGTCGGCTTTGTTCTACATATTGGCTAGCTTCTCCATGTTGACGAGCTCCTCCATGTTGATGGGCTTCTCCATGTTGGCTAGCTTCTCCATGTTGGCTAGCTTCTCCATGTTGACGAGCTCCTCCATGTTGGCTAGCTTCTCCATGTTGGCTAGCTTTTCAGCCTCCATGTTGGCCAACTCCTGACGAACTCCTCCATGTTGGCTAGCTTCTCCATGTTGGCGAGCTTCTCCATGTTGGCGAGCTCCTCCATGTTGGCTAGCTTCTCAGCCTCCATGTTGGCCGGCTCCTCAGGCTTGGTTATTTATCCTTGTAATCCTTCATTAGTAGTCCGCTTTAGTTCATCTATCAGTATTTGCCCCCAGCTCGTCCACATCATGATACTTCTAATGTGTGGGCTGATTTGCCCCTATGGGTGAGAGCTCGAGTGTAGGCGAACTCCCAACTTCACTGTTCTAATTTGGCTTCTATTTGTTTTCCGCACGTTATTATTTTTAAGTAGCTCATATTTATTTATTATGGGTACTCAATTTTTCATCTTATACCACTTAGGGAAGCGAATCGTTCATCTTACGCCGCTTCGGGCAGCGAATCGTACTTGTTTATTTGGCACTTATTTGTTTGTCTTACGCCGCTTGGGGCCGCGAATTGCTCGTCTTACGCCGCTTAGGGCAGCGAGTTGTGCTTGGTTGTTCACTTGGGCGATCGGGTTTTAAAAACCTTGCCTTAGACATTTTAAATTGTCTGTTGTGAACTTTTTCTTATCTTTGGGCTGTGGGTGCTTAGTGATCCTTTAAGAAGGACACCTTCGCTAACCTGGGCACTTTGGCCTTTGCCTTGAGCTTTAGATAATAATGTTTTGGGACTTGAGTCCTTGCGGATTTCGAGCTCGAACAGTATATCATCTTTACGAAGAGTGGGCCAGTAGTATCCCTGTCTGATGGTCTTGTATGTCAAAGCTTGCCCCCCAGCGTGACTCTCACAGATTCCTTGGTGGATTCTTCTAACACCTCGAACCCTTGCTTTTCAGATAAGCATTTGAGTAGGGGTAGAGAGAATCCACGTTTGTATAGTTGGCCATCTACCAACGTGTATCCGGCTGCTTACTTTACTAGCCGACTAGCTTCCCTCGCACCTTCTGGGACCGGTCCGTCCTTCAAGTATTTCTCGATCGGAGTGCGCCAATCTTCGCCATCTTGCTGTTGTGCTAGTTGATGATCTGTCTACGTAGAGGTGTCACGGAGTTATACGACCCCTCTTCGGATCTTGTGGGAAAGTTAGCTCGACAATGAAATCGGCAAGCGCTTGTCTCTTAATCGCTGTTCGGGGTGCGTAGGTTATACCGTATTGGCTAACTTCTAGTGACCATTTCAGCAAGCGGCCTGCAGTGTCCGGCCGGTGCAGTATCTGCTTTAGTGGGAACGTTGTCAACACCTCCACCAGTATGTATGCTAGCTCCTCCATGGTTGAGTATCGCAACTCTATCCTGCTTTGGTTCGGCCCTGATAACTTAGAATCGATGAACAGTTCCAAGTCACCTTTGTCGGGGTCCACCTGAATTGCTCTTAACTGCTTCAAGGGGGTGGCTTTCTTATTCTTGTTCTCCCGCCTTGGATTGCCAGTGAGCTCATCTCAGTCCTCCTTCGTCATTGGCTCGTGATCTACTCGGGGTTCGAGGTCATCACTTCCTTCTCCAACTTCGGCAGGTTCTTGGACATCCTTCACTGCTTGAGGGACTGGGTTGGATGGTTCTTCAACTTGGGGAGCTTCATCAACTTCTATATGGGTGCCGGCTGTGAGTCCTCCACTGGTTCCTGCACTCGGGCAATTTGTGCCTCTTCCGGCTGATCGCCTACCTCCATCAACTCAGTTTCAAATGAGACGACGTCTAGGATGTTCGGCTCGTCTGCTGAGGAGTGTCTTCCATCTTCAAGTGTATGTACCTGCTTTTATTTTTCGTGTTTTTTTTTTGCGCAGCTTCCATCTTCTAGGCCTCCGGCTGGTCTATTCCGAGGTCCTCAACGTCTGTTGTTTGGGCCATGTCGGACCTCATCTTCTACTTCGTCATCTGAGTCCTCATTCCCCCTTACCTGTCTGGTTCTCTTTGTCGGGGCCCTCTTCAAAAACTCGGCTAGCTTACCATCCTCGTAGAATTTCTAGAGTTGCTTGAGTAGGTCCCAGCACTCACTAGTGAAGTGCCCGATGGACTGATGGTAAGCGCAAAATTTTTTGGGGTTCATCTTGGCACGGTCCTGCTGAATTTGCCTCGGTTCACTCAGCATTGCTCTGTCTTTGACAGCTGCAAACACATGATCAACGGAGACGTTCAGCACTTGGTTCAGCTTTTCTTTGAATTCGTCCCCGTCTCCGAATGCCTTCGAATTTCTGGGGGCCTTGTAAATGCCCCCGGACTTCATTCTGGTGCCACCGACCTCCTTCAGTAATGCCTCCTGCATAGCGACGTACACTCCTGCTTTGTGTCGGAACTCTGAGTAGGTGTTTGGGCAAGACATGTGCATTTCTTTCCAGAGCTCGGTCCCCTTCTTCAAACCAGCCATCACCGCCACGATCTTGGTGTCCTCGCTCACCGGCTCGCCTTCCAGTAGTATTTTATCGATTCTTTTCCAGGTACTGCTGGTCCGTTTCGTTCTCTCCTTGATAAATGTTGGCTAGCCGGTGCTTCTTGGTCAAGTAGGATCCGTACCCGGAGAAGTGGGCCAAGAACTCCTAGTTGAGTTGGCCGAATGACTGGATTGACCCAGGGGCAAGTGATGAGAACCAGCGGTGAGCGCGATCCCCTAGGGTCAATGGGAAGTTTCGGCACTGTGTTGCGTCCGCGGCACCTACTGAGATAATATAGTCCGCATACTTGGAGATATGAACCTTCGGGTCTGATTCTCCCTCATATGTGGCCATCACCAGGAACCGAATTTTCTTTTGTACCGGTGCTTTAAGAATGGTCGGTGCCAACGGTGATGCTGGAAGTGTGGTGGCATCAACTCCGCCACCTTTGGCAGCTATCTGCATCTGCAACTGCTCCACTGTCTTCTTTAGTGTCGCCAGTTGATTGGTGCGAAAATTGCTCGAAATTCATGTGCTTAAAGTGCCAATTTTGATAGGATTTCTTGTATTTTTATGCTTAATTTGATCTTTTGAGCTTAACCGTCGAAAAAGGGATTATTTTGCTATTTTGTAGGTAATTTAAATGTTTGGAGCAAATAATTGCCTATTTTATACAAGAAGAGAATTTATCAAGCATGGCCCACTTCTGGAATCTGTCCTCGACTAATGCACCAGAATTTGAAAGCAATAGCCTGTTGCTGTTGCCAGAATCGGTTGCACTCAACCCCAACACATCACCACACTCTCAAATGCAAAACAGATTCAGAAACCGCCGTTCGCAACACCATGAAGAAATCACCACTGGTATCGTCGACTCCATCTGCAACACCACTACCAGCGCCGGAATTCGAAGAAATAGCAGCTGCTCTACCGCCACAAAGCTTCGCCGGAATCACGCTTGCACCGGAGATCCACACCCGCCGCCGCTATCGTCGGCCACACTTCTGTCGCGAGTCGCGACACACATTTGACGATCGTCCTCTCCGATCTGAAACCCAGCCGTCGCCCTGCACATTTCCGTCGCACCTCTGCAACCAGCTCGCCGGAAATCGAAATCTTCCATCCCTTGTTGACGGTAAGGAGGAAGACCATTATGGGCCAAGTCTCAGTTTAGGCCCAATTCCATTAAATTTACTTAAGCCCACTCATTTTAATTACCTTTGAGCCTATCTGGAAATAAGATAAAAAAGAGCAGACGTATTTGAGAGAAAACAGTAGCTAGGATACGTAATTTATTTTTATTTCGTTTAAGTAGCAGTAGGGTTTATTTTTTTCGTAACATTATTAGATTAGAATTAGTTTAATTTCTCTTTCGTTTCTTCGAACAGTAGATTATGAACTTTTTATCTTTTATTTCATGATTTAATAATTAGGGTTTATGATTTTCTTATTCTTGTTTTATTTAATTTCTGTTATTATTGCTTTTAGAATTATGTGTTAGTTCTTTTGTACTCTAGTTATGTGAAATTAGATTGAACCCCTATTAGGATAGAACAATTTTCTTTTCAATTGAGATTTTATTTTATGTTGTGTTATGATTGTGAGATGAAAATTTAGGAGTTTTGGTTTCATTTATATATTTTCATGCATTCTTAAGACCATTAGGTGTTTGAAATATATTTATGCGATTATATGATTCTTAGATTGAGATTCTCGTTAATTGGGCTGATGTTTGGACCAGTCGTGTCAATTAGCTGAGGACGACAACATAAAACACCGTAGTAATAATCGGTGAGAGCCGAATAGGATAGTTTAAGTACCCTTGCGGGAAAGAATTAAAATATTCAACACCCTAGGTTATTAATTTATCTTGAAGGCGAGAATGAGGGCTCTAGATGCACTTATCCTGACTTGTCGATGATAGATAACATAGTCTAATCACTTGTCTATGAGTATTAGGTTTAATTATGTGGTGGCTTTTGATATTTCAATTCGAACGAACTTAGGTTCTTAATTGGTCTAAACTAATAGGGAGAATTTCTAAAGGATCATAATTAGAGTACACTTCCTTTGCACTTTCGTCTCGAAAGTTAGCTTCTTTTTATTTATTTTATTTTATTCTTTGTTGCATGAGTTGTTATTAGAATTAGGAAACCCCCATTGCATTTTCAATTCTAGATAGGATTTTAATTTCTCTTTAATTCAAACAATTAACAAACAATTCACTCCTTGTTTATCTCCTGTGGGTTCGATACTACTTGTCCCTATACTTGCTCACACTACACGATTCATTCCTCTTGAGGGTTTGGATTTTGTTTATTTGCAAAAACGAAGAACAAGTCACCAGCTCATCTTCGTGAGCTACCTTCTGTGCAGGCTGTTCAAGGACCGTACGTCTCATGCACGTACGACCCTGCAGTCCTTCGCTCTGGGGTAGCCCCTTTGTGATGGGCTGGAACTGACGGCCTCCATTGGGACCAAGTCTGTCGGCAATCGGCCTCCTTAAACGATCGTGGGCAGACCTACGGGGCTGTAGGTCCGATTCTCCCTTCCGGGATGAAGCAGGGGCCGCCACTCGTTCGTCTTCTTCACATTGGGGCCCTAATCTGCCCTGGAGGACCTCCATTCTTTGAGATTGGTGGGTGGCGGATGCCCCGGTGTAAGCTGAAGCTCACCCGTCTCGCGAGACTATCCTTTCCACCACCTTGGCCTTGTCGGTCCATTCCCTGTGTTGGCGAGCTTGAGCGGAGCTCGCCTCTTGTTCAGCCTGAAGGTCGCTGGCCTGCTCTCTAGTCTGAGAGATTTGGATTGGCCTAGTCACCAGCTCCCGGGTCTTGTTGGTAGGGGCTCGCCGGTACTCCTGGGCGAGGTCGCCATGTTGCCTTTGCTGCAACCTTTGTAGGGCGGCGATGGTGCGCTGAAGCTCATCAGGGTTATTGGCGAGGTCCCTCAGAGCAGGGTTTAGCTCATCTTGCGCCACGATAGCTCGCTGGGGGGCTCGCGGAACGGTGTTTTTCTGAGGAGCTCGGTGCGAGGTCTCCCCATCCTGTCCCCTCCACCTTCTCATGGTAGCTGAGGTTTGTTCCTTTGACATTGTCTAGTTTTAGGGAGAAGGTCGTCAAGGTTGTCGTACTCCAGTCAAGGCAAACTTGCTTAGGTTTTTATCTAGCCTTGCATGCAACAAATTATCCAGAATCTGGTTTATTTGCGTACATGCATGTGTTTAAAAGCCTTTTTGCAGAATCTACAAGCCCAAAAATCTGGGTTTTTGTTTGAAAAATGGAAATATATGTATATCTTCAAGTGTTCTTGAGTTTTATCAAGAACACCTTCAAATCTTCAAATGATTCTCACAAACTGCTCTCGGATTTTTCAGGATCGAAGGTTCGGACCCTTCTTCTAGCGCCAAATTATTGATAGAATTTCGTAAGGATGTAATTAAATGGCTGTTATAACATATAATTCTACCAAACAATAATCTATGAAATATTAGTTCTTGAATGGATAATATAGAGAGAGAAAGTAACTGTTGTATTACGAATACTTGGAGAGAGAATGATACAAGAGAGACCTATTTATAGGTCTGCATGTGTGAAGTGACACCTTGTGGACTTACTTGGCTTTAGGTGTTGACAAGTATCCTTAACACTTGTCCTAGTTCATCACTCATGCTACCTTTACGAGGTTTGTCCTACTACACATCTATTTGCACTCATACATACACGTTGCCTAACGTCCCTAGCCTCGGCGAGCTTATAGGCGAGCTTGGTGTCTTGTATTGTTTCAAGAGCAATGTAGTGGTGGACTCTTGCTGGGTCTCTATGAGTGTGGGCGAGCCTCCCTTCAAGTGGGGAAGCTCGCCAACAAGCTTCTCTCTCCTGGCATAGTTGGCAGTTGGACCTGGTCCATCAGGAGCTTGGGCGAGCTTCTTTCTTGCCTCGCCGAGCTTCCCCATGTTGACCTTGGTCCAAGTTGATGACGTAGCTTCTACACAAGCTGGCGACCTTCTTAACCTTAAGATAATCAGCCTTCATGTTGGCTAGCTTCTCAGCCTCCGTATTGGCTAGCTTCTCAGCCTCCATGTTGGCCAACCCCTGACGAGCTCCTCCATGTTGGCTAGCTTCTCCATGTTGGCGAGCTTCTCCATGTTGGCTAGCTTCTCCATGTTGGCTAGCTTCTAGCTTCTCCATGTTGACGAGCTCCTCCATGTTGGTGAGCTTCTCCATGTTGGCCAACTCCTGACGAGTTCCTCCATGTTGGCTAGCTTCTCCATGTTGGCGAGCTTCTCCATGTTGGCGAGCTCCACCATGTTGGCTAGCTTCTCAGCTTCCATGTTGGTCAGCTCCTCAGTCTTGGTTATTTATCTTTGTAATCCTTCATTAGTAGTCCGCTTTAGTTAGTCTATCAATAACAAACTTACAATTATTTTAAAGTTAAAACTCTCTTCTAAGCAATATAAATAAAATGGGACGTGGACGGGAATAGTAATTCCTAAAGAGTTGATATATATATAATACTTACATATTGGTTAAAAAAAATGATGACATTTATAAATTAATTCTGAATATTTATAGTGCATATAATTTTTCTGCACATAAGCATATTTTTTATTTGCACATCACCAATTTGTGTTAAAACAATCAATTTTAGCACTATACAAAATACTAAAAATATATTTATACTATAAATACAAAAAAATATAATTAAATTAATAGTTATTTAGTAATGTTTATTAGTGAAAGAGTGGGTCTCTTGTGAACCCGAGTAAACATTAACTCTATTTTTCAAGTATTATTCTTATGTATAGTCAGCAATATCACTATTATAAAAATATATTTTAGATAATAATAGTGTGTATATATAATACTCCCTTCGTCCCAAAACTACTTTTACACTTTCCTTATTTGGACGTCTCAACTCTTCTTTCACACACCTAAAAGGAAACTTTTTACACTCGCAAAAGTCAATAAAGTACAATTTTTCTTATTTAATTATTTTACTTTACACTCATATATTTACTTTTTCTTGGTTCGCGTGTCCAGAACTACTATGAAAGTAGTTTTGGGACGGAGGGAGTATAATATAGTGAATATGTATACATGACAATGATAATGTGTATGGCAATAATATTTGACGAAATCAAATGCACTTAAACTCGGGTTCACACAAATTTTTATTTTAGTGAAGATATGTGTGATTTGATATAAATACTTTGACATCTAATAATAATATATTACTCCCTCCGTCCCATAATTGTTTTCACACTTTCCTTTTTCGTCCGTCCCACAATTGTTTTCACACCCTATAAATGGAAACTATTATTTTAACTTTATCCTCACAATCCAACTAATCTCATTATTTTAATAATATAACTTTACACAACACTCCACTTTTCTTAAAAGTTGTGTCATCTCAGAGGTGAAAACACCTCTGGGACGGAGGGAGTATGATATTAATGACAAAAAGTTATTTGAAAATTTTTATTTTAAAATCTATGTCACATTTTTATATGAGTATTCTAACTTAAAAAGTAAAACATATATTCTAAGACTTAATTTTTGAACTTATATCAATTGAAAATCTAATAATGAAATATATTTTTAAAAAATAAAATATGATTTTTAAGGTAAATTTCTCATAAAGTCAGTAATTAATAATATGTAAGTCAATATTTTCACATATATTAAAATCTCAATATCAATAAAATCTATCACATATGTATAAAAACAATACTAATAATAACATAATAATAATAATATAAACTCAACCAATAGGATTATTACACATTGTAATTAATGTTTTCATAAAATTCTCAAATAATGACACATGAATTTAATTGATTGTGAGAACGACATATCATTCAAAATAATCAGAAGACGACATATCAATAGTTTAAACTCTCTATTAGTATTTTATATAAAAAAAATGACATATATGTTCATCCATTAAAATGAGTTTAATGATTTTTTTCGAATCTGACATCGCTAAATCATAAAGAATCCACATTCGGACAACCATAACCTTGACGTTCCATATTTTTTTCTCAGGAGTTATTGCGGATAAAGCAGCGTACTTGTACATTTTTTGTAAAGATGAAAAATTGATTTAAATATATATATATATATCATAATTACAGAAACTAAGTGTTTATGTATATATAATATAACCAATTGTATAAGAAAAAAATTATTCATATAAAATTTTAAATTTCTGGACATACATTTCTTTTAACTTTCAAACTTTATGATTCGTAGGCTTGTATGATCAATTCCAGTACTTCTATAACACAAAACAAATGGCACGCACATCCTACAAATAATAATATATAATTAGGATTATAAATTAATGGTCACTATATCAAGAAAATTAACTTAAATTTATGCACAATTATCATCAATGTTATGCATATTATGTACAATAATGAATGATTTTCTCTAATTTGCAGATTGATATGTGTATTCATTATTATTTTATTGATTATATTTCAAAATTCAACTCTTCAATGATATTATCATTTTTCTAAGAATAAAATTTGTTAAACCCAAAACATGTGGCAGAGACCTAATATTTGAATGACATATGGACATAGACTTATTATTTAACTGCTACTTAAATAACATGTGAACGTAGACTTATTATTTAAATGTCACACGTTAGTAACGCAATTAGGGGTGTAAATGAGTCGAGTCGAGTCGAGCCGAGCTCGAAACTCGACTCGAATGTAATACTCGAAGCTCGAAACTCGACTCGAACTTGATCGAGCCTAATTATTTTAGCTCGAGCTCGACTCGGCTAGAAACTCGATAAACTCAACTCAATAACGTTATTATTTTACAAAATAAAATGTAAAATAAATTTTAGCCCATTTTTAATCTAAATATTGTAAGTCAAATAATAATCTATATTGTTTTATTACATTTTCATCATATATTGTATATATATAATATAATTTTTTTTTTATATTTAAGTATATTAGTATTAAAAAAACAATTATTTTTTATTTAAGTATATTAGAATATATAATATAATTATTATTTTATATTTAAACATATTAGTATATATATAATATAATGATATTTAATTATATTAGTATATATAATATAATATATTTAACAAAACTATAATGGCAAAATAATAAATACTGTGCAAGTTCGATAAGGCACCCGAGCCTCTCGAACCGAGTATATTTAGGCTCGAGCTCGAACTCGTGAGTTATTCGACTAGCTCGAACTCGAGCTCGACTCGATTAGATTCGAATCAATTTCGATCTTTTTACGAGTCGAGCACGAGTAGCTCGCGAACCGGCTACACCCACCTACACCCCCTAAACGCAACTCCCTATTAACAATATAGAGATGTCCAATGATAATGCATTAACGCGTCTGGTTTTAATTCAAAGTCTCTAGAATTGGAGTTTTTATATTTGGTCAACTTCCTCAAAGCGTTTGGTCAAATGATTAATTCAGTCTTATATCGTTCAAATTTCTTTATAACACGACTTTCAGGGATATCAGTATAATTCGCATCACCAATGGCATATATTTTCTAAGAAAATATTAGGTCACAACAAATACTCAATATTCCCATTTGGAGGAGAATAAAATTTATTTTATACTATTTAATATACTACATCTGTTTATCAATAATTGTTCTTAATTTTAAAGATTTTCAATAAAATTAAGGATCATAAAATTTTGATATTAATTTTTACTATCAATTTGTTGAGAGAAAAAATAATTTACGCTATATGAATGATATGAGAGAGAATTGAAGAATTAAAAGTATAAGAAGAATAAAATCATCCTTAATTAAAATGCTACTTTCTTCATTCCTACGAAATTTGCAAACGAGATTGACACTTAAAAAAAATTTTAAAATAAAATAATTGCATATAGGAAGGTATGTGTATATGATTTTATGAGTGTACACATAAATTAATATATTTTTTTATAGTGTGTAAATTTATGTATTTAAATAAAAAAAGTGAATATATACTTGCGGAACAGAGCGAATAACATATTTTCTAGATTAAACTAGAAGAAATGGAAGAAAATAGTTTTAAATTAACACAATTAATTAGGAACAAAATTTAGACTTTAAAAATGATATTGATAGTTGTACAACATATTTTCAATTTGTGAAAGTCTAGGAAAAACTAAAATGAACGTAATTTATAAAATTAAAAAAAAAAATTCTTAACATATATTTTCTCTGTAATTTTTTGTCAATGACTTGCAAAGTTATATTACAACGGCCAAGAGATTGTGGATTTTATCCTATTCATAAAAATACAAATTTTTTGGACTCATCGTTGTATTAGTATATTCGGGTTTTTCCCAAACACATTTTTTGGACAAACTTCCAACTATTGTCATTGTGAATGATTTTTTCGACAACATTTGTTCTTATATTTCTTAAAGTGAAGATTTTAAATGCACTTGACGTACTCACCTAATAGTTTAAATATATCTATACTGAAAATTATGAGTTGATTATATTACACAGATTTACAATGAGTGGATGCAAACAATCTTAATTATTGAGTGAGTGCATAATGCACCAAATGCACATGAAGCTTATTTTTTTTAAAGTGTAAAAGAAAAAAGAAAACGGCATCCTTCTATAAATACTTTGATTCATCTTTATATTCTAAGTCGTTAGGTCTATGCGGTCACAACACGATTATTATAAAATTACGGAAATCACTACTATATAAAAGGGCTTGGAGAGCTCACAGAAATCCACTTAGAAAGCTGTTATGTGAGCTCTCCAAGCGAAAGCTATCTAAGCTGGATCCAGCTTAGAAAGCGGTTCTTGAACCGCTGTAAAAATTCCTCTTACAGAACGGTTTTTAACCCCTCTCCAAGTGACATCCTGATTTTTTTTAATTTTACTTGAATAACGGTTCATAACCCCTCTCTAAGGTTATATATATAAAATATATATATATGAAATTCTAAACATGATTTGACCAAATTAGGTTCATAATTATTAAAATAATACGAAACAAAATTATTTAATGTTCATGATTTGACCAATTCTAATTATCTAAAATAATACGAAATTCTCCGTTCAAAAAAATAATAATACAAAATTATAAGCATGATTTGACCAATTCTAAGGTTCATAATTATCCAAAAAGAGCAAAACAAAATTCAAATTCAAAATTATATTGGCAGATGATAATTATAAATCAAAACCCCTACTGTTAATCTAATAATCTCAAAAATAAGAAAAATAAATCTTTAATACTCACTCAAATCTCCCTAAAAATCTAATAATCTCAAATAAGAAAAATAAATCCAATCGTCTTACCCCTCTTTAATACTCACACAAATCTCAAAATGGGCCTGATATGGGCCAAATACCTTTTCTGAAAATGGGCTCAGCAACAAAACAATTCTGGCCCAACTTCTTCAATCACCAGCAAAAGGGAGACGGTTAATTGGTTAGGCAATGGTGAGTGTTTTCCGGCGTTGAATCGGTGATTGCAAGTGGCGCGACGAGGCTTGCGACGGAGCTTCAATCGGCGGCTGTTAGAGTAGAGGTGCGGCTGTGCGTTTCAGGGGCAGGAGACGATTACCGGAAGAGAAGAGTAGAGTGCGAAGGCAAGGGACGAGCAGTGGAGCGGCCTTGGAGGCGATTTGTACGGCTGCGACTCGCTGGTGTGGGCGTCGATAGCGAGGAACAGAGTGGCGGTGGACGTGAACGAAACCTGGCAAACCCAACCTCCACCGTCGGATCGAAGGGGGCCTGAAAAAAAAAACGAGGGGGCTAAAAATATTCTGGAAATTGCCTAAAATAAACGAGGGGGTCTGAAAAAAAAAATCCGAATCAAAGTCGAAAAAGAGAAACTCACGCCTCTAATGTCGTCTAGTTCTTCCTCTCTTCCCCTAACCTCCATTCTCGTCGTCCACCTCCGTAAAAGTCACCGCCTACCCTTTCCTTTCTAGTCTTTTCTCTCTCTTATATTGAGTGTTTGTTTTCGGATGAAATAGATGAAGGTAAGGTTAGGTTAAATAAAGAATACCAATTGGGCTTTATAGCGGTTCTCAACCACTTACAGCTTATAGCGGTTCATAACCGCTGTGGCCTTAGCGGTTCTCGACCGCTGTGAAGCTTATAGCTGTTCTCAAACCACTTTGCAAGCTTTTATTTATTTATTTTTAAATATTTTTTCTACATAGCAGTTAATGACCGCTTTGTAAGTCATTTTTATTTATTTTTTTATTATTTTCATATTTACTTAGAAAACTCATTATAAAATGAGCTCTCTAAGTGAACACTTAGAGAACTCATTTGCTAATGGGCTTTCTAAGTAAAATTATGCAATGTGTTTTTTGTAGTAGTGAATGATGATAAAAAAAAAATTAATATAAAGAATAATTGCATGTCTGTTCCAGATTAAGAAATTCTAGAAATCAATTAAACTTGGTGTAAATTTTCAAAGTGGACTTTTACAACCAAATTAAAAAGTCAGTAGATAAATAATTTTTTTCATCTAAGGGCTCATTTGGTTCGTAAGATAAAAGTATCTATCTGTCAAAAACATGCATGATTTCGACGGATAGATACTTTTATCTTACGAACCAAATGAGCCCTAAATATACAATTTGATACTTCTAAAATACATATTTTCGTGCATCATGATCGAAAAACACTTGTTAGTAAAGTATCTCCCGTATTTACCTGCATGTGTACAAAAGTTGACAAAATTTCAATTAATTTATTTCAAACAGAGTTATGAAAGGAATGTAAATTTAATTAATAGAATTAATATGTGTTAATAATTTAAAGCATTGAATACCAAATAAAAAATGAAATAGAGAAATCGAAAGCTTGACTTCTTCAGGTTGCATGGCTGCCCGTCTGTTGACAAAATAAATTATATAGTTAGGCGCTAGCTAAATAAATGATGTAGTTGGGCCTCCAACTCATAAAAGGCTAATATTAATTAAATAAAGGGAAAATCACAAAATGAGTCACAAAATTGACAAAAATTACAAATTGGTTCTGTGTAAAAAAAAAATACACTTCTTTACAGGAAAAAATTACACTTCTGTGAAAATATTATGAACCAATTTATAAATATAGTCACTTTTTTGAATCAATATGTAAGTCACCCTTAAATAAAATAAACACATATATAGAAGGATGTTCAATCTTAAAATAACTTGGCATATATTTTATAAGGCCCACGTTATATATGCACCCACATTTGTTCGTAGTACACACATATTATAAAATTAAGTACAATCAAATAAAATTTTCATTTTTATCCTTATTTAAAAATATGTCCCATCCAAAAACAACCCTCTCCCTCGTTCATGCATATCTCTCTCTCTTTTACGCTTCCTCTGTGTCACCTCTGTCTTTTTTTTTTTCTTTTATATTCTTGTTATGTTCCAATTTTATTTTCTACTCTTTCCCTCATATTGTAGAGATATAGTCAAAAATCACTCTTCACACCACGACACCACCTGTACATCATCGTCGTCCTAAAAAAAAAAAAAACTTTTATTTTCTCCTACTCGCACGACCAGTGACCAAGTTGTTTGCTTTCTCTTTTTTTTTTTTCTCTCTTCTATCTTCAAATTTTTGGATCTGACGTTAAAAAAAAAGAGAGATTTGCAATTTTTTTGTTCCATATTTTTGTCTAATTTTGATAATTTTTGCAGAATTTCTATTCGATCTTTTTAGTGAATTATACCTATTTTTTTCAAAAAAAAATTCTCAAAAATATTTATATTTTTTCGAAAGATTCATTCTAAGAAGTTATATTATTTTGGAATTGATTTTTTAGAATATAATTCCAACAACTTTTTTATAAAATCAATATTAATTGTCAAATTTTGTGTATATTCTGATTTTTTTTTCTTTTGTTTTGCTACCTTCTTACTAATTATTTTTGGAAAAAAAAATTATTTTATTATTATTAAAAATTAAGTGGGGGTGTAATTTATTTTTTCCTTTTTTGGTAGTTTTTTTTTTGAAAAATTAAGTGGTGGGTCATGGGTGTACCAAAATTTGAAAAAAATGGTAGTAAGAATATTTGTGAGATTTTACATATAGTTTGAATTAGACAAAAATTTATATAGAAATTTCTACAGTAAAAATTTTTAAAAATGGATTTTTTTTAAACAGTAAGCCACGCGCGTCCTCCTAGGTATATCCCATACGCCACTATAACATGAGTTTCAGGGTGTTTTTTTTTTCCTCTATTGGGCCGCCTAACATGCTTTCCAGGATTTTGTTCGCATTTAACCAAAAAAAATAATTCTATTCACTTATTTTTATTTTTTATTTTATTATTATAAATTTTAAAAAAATCGAATAATATTATATAATAAAATTAAAATTTTGGTCTCAATATATTATTATATGAACAAATACATGTCATTTTAAGAGAAGAGAAAATGTATGTACATTTTGTCCTTGTGTAACACGCAATTGTTTATATAGTAACATACATTTGTTCATATAGTAACACAAAGTGGAGATCAAATATGTGTTACTATTAGAGCAAATGTTTGTTACTATCTTATAAAATATTGTTATTTTACATATATCCATTTATTTTTATAGATTAAATATTTTTTCACATAATGCAAGAGTAAAATGTGTGTTACTACAAGAACAAATATTAGTTATTCACAAATATTTATTTATTTTTATAGAAATACTTATTTTTTTCATATAATAACATATGTATTACACGAAACAATATACCTAGATTTAAAGTGATGATGAATAAATTAAGAAAAACATATTTATTCTCATAAAAATATATTTTGCTCATATAGTAACATACATTTGTCCATATAGTAACACAAATTGGGGGACAACTATGTGTTACTATTAGAGCATATGTGTGTTACTATCTCATAAAATATTGTTATTTTACATATATTAATTTGTTTTTATAGAATAAATATTTTTTCACATTATGCAAGAATAAAATGTGTGTTACTAGAAGAATAAATATTGATTATTCACAAATATTTATTTATTATTATAGAAATAATTATTTTTTCTATATAATAAAATATGTATTACATGAAATAATATACCTAAATTTATAGGGATGATGAATAAATTAAGAAACACATATTTATTCTCATAAAAATATATTTTGTCCTTATAGTAACACACATTTGCCTATATAGTAACACAAATTGGGAGACAAATATGTGTTACTATTAGAATAAATATATGTTACTGTAAAATTAAATATGTTTTACTATATGTATAAATATTTATTTATAATATAATATTAAATAAATATTTTTTTAATTAACACAATAATTTAAAAAATTAAAATAAATTTAAAAAAATTGCCAACAGCGTGATTGGTGATAATAACATGCAATGGGGTGGGGGTGGCGGGTGGGATGAGAGTGGGAGTTTAGGTCTTTAGGATGTGTGGTGGTGCATGCAAATATTTTCTGCGCGCGTGGGCTTGTTTTTAAAGTTTATCTATATTTAAAAATTTCTACAGTGGAAATTTTTACGCAAGTGTTACTCTTTGAATTAATAAGGTCAAAAGGTATGTGCACTTTACATATAGTTTGAATTAATAAGGTCAAAAGGTATGTGCACTACGAATAAACGTGGGTGCATATAACTTGGGCTTTTGTCTATTGCAGATACTATCAAAAAAATTGGGATTTTAGTAGTATTTGCACACAACTAATATATTTTTTTTATATTGGACACATAATTTATTACACATATATATTCATATGTTATTATTTTATTTAAATAATATTTTTTTATAATGTAAAATTTTAAGGGTGTAATTTTTTTTCTAGAGGAAGTACAATCCAATAACATTACCAAAAAAAAAAAAAAACATATATATCCTTAAGTTTTATGAAAAATTCTCCAATTAAACCTATTTTAATAATGTTAATAGTGATTCAGAAGGAATTAGAGTGAGATAATGGTTCAAAGAGAACCAAATCAACTATTTATCTCATGATTATAAGATGCTTTTAAATGAATTTGCAATAAGCTGTAAATGACAAGATATTTATCAAGTCTGATTGTTATTGAACCGACTTTGAAATATTCGACCTACATGAGTAAATTAATAATGGTATAAAATAAATTGTATTCTCATGCAATTAGGAAAATTTGGATAGTTCTAGTGGTGGTTGAATTTGATAAAAATAATTTTAGTTATTGTAATTTACCTGAAATTCTTGTTCATTTTTTCGTTTTGGAGTTATTGTAGGACTTCGTCGTCGGGCCATATTGTTTCGCGGTCTTGACCAAATTATTACTTAAAATATCAATCTAAAATTATGAACTAAACCAGATTTGCTAAGATGTTTACTGTCTTTATCTAGAAAAAAGGTCGACCCCTAAAACATGACTCGTGATCAAAACATCATAGTCCTATTATTATAAAATTGAATATAATGATGTACAAAAGGATATTTTAAATAAATGAATAATTGTCAGCATCAGTTTGACAATAAGAATTAAACTGTAGGTGACTTCGAGGATTTATTATGTTAAAAGTTAAAACTGCTTTTTGTAACAAAACAAAAAGGTTGCATAGATAAATAATTTAAAAAAAAAATACTATTGTATATAGTATAAAATAAATTATATTATCTTACTAATGTGAAATTGGAATGTTTGTAAAACGCTATATGTTTATCGGTGCATTCCATAACCCACGACCCATACGAGACAAAGAATAAAGAAAATTTTAAAATTCATGTTGCAATGCAACCCACGACCTTCAATTCAGACCCAAAAACCTTGAGTTATTGATTGTATTTAGCATTTCTTGTGTTGCGTGTCGTTACTTGATTGGTTGTGTCTATATTATTTAGATAGAATTAATTTAAAATTTTAATTTAAGACATTATCTTATATATATATATATATATGTATATATATATATATGAGTGACGTTACTTGATTGGTTGTGTGTATATTATTTAGATAGAATTTTTTAATTTAAGACATTATCTTATAAAAATACATATATATATATATATATATATATATATATATATATATATATATATATATGAAATCTGAAATTTTTTCCTCAAAAAATAGACACCAATATTAAAATATTTAGAAACACAATTATTTTTTTCTCTTTTATCTCCTTATTTGTTTGTTGTATTTATTATAAATTTTATTTATGTATTATTTTTTACGTATTTCAATTCTTGTGATATTTAATTTTGTAATTGAAATTGTTGTAATTTTTAAGCATATTGATATCTCATTAATAAAAGATTAAAATATTATTTATTTATTGAGGATTGCAATTGTGAAGGGTTGTTGATAAAGTTAAAAAAATAATTATGTTAAATGTTGTGTATATAGAGGAAAGAAAAATATATTTTTTATTAGAATGTTGGGTCGTAGAAGATTGGGGATAAATATAGTCAATAGTTATGGTGGTCTACATGCCACATGATTACAAATCACAAATTCTTGTATATATGTCACTTTTAGGATATTATTAATTATTTTTTGAAATATTTTTAAAAAAAAATTAATATATATAAGAATCACTCTTATAAAAATATACACCTTTATTTTATTTTATTTTGCTAAAAGAAATAAATACCTTTGATGCTGGTGTTATAACAATTTTCCTGAAAATTATGTTTTTAGAAATTAGGACTATTAATGGCACACTACAAGACTTGGTCAAATGACCAACGGCTATCGCAAAGTTGATCAAATATAAAATATCATACTAGAATGTTTGAATGAAATTAACCAGATACGCTACAGTTTATGATCTTCGTCTAAGCAATTATTTATTCTAAATTTGAACATTATTATGAAGGTTGAATTTAAAACTCTATTGTTTTAAATTTATAAATAATTTGTACGAAAAATTGGGTGCGCTGGTTAATACATAATGCGTAGTTCAATCTAAAATATACTCCATCCGTATTTCTATAAGTTGTTCGTTGTTTTTTGGCACACGAATTAAGGTAAAAGTGAAAAAATATAAGTGATGTGATGGAAAAAGTGAAAAAGTATGAGTGATGTGATGGAGAAAAGTGAAAAAGTAATGAAAATAGTGTAAAAAATATTGAAAATAATAATAAATAAGTGAATAGTAATTTCCAAAAAAGGTAAAAAAACAATGAGCAACTTATAGAAAGACGGACGAAAATGACAACATGAGCAACTTATAGAAAGACGGAGGGAGTATATTTATTACTCATTTTGAGAGATTTTTTAGTGTATAAGTTAAAATTTGATACTCCTACGTAAAATAATTAATTTTACGGGCATTTCCTCAGTTGCTTACATATTGACTAGAGATCAACATTAGACGAAGTGAAATAACTCAAATGATTTAGAGAACTACTATATAAACTAGCATTGTCATAGAAAATTCAAATCTTTAGATGAATATAGAATATTATAAATATAAAATTGCTCATTTAATGTTAATTTTCAAGCTAAGGATGAATTAATTAAAAAAATTTATAAATTCATTAGTTTAATATATTTTACGTAATCAAAAAGAATGTATATATGAAATTGTTACACTCTTGATTGCTTTATTTTTTGTTTGCGATTTTCGTGGAGGAGTGTTTATCTATTACCTACACTATGATGCCAATGGAACTTGATACCAGCCTTATAAGAGTCAACAAGAGTGTTCATGAGGAGAAAATGTAACTTTAATCAAAATTTATAATTTTTAAGTGGATCTCTGTGTATTAAACTCTATTTTTTTATAATATTTTAAAAAGTTAAAAAAATATGTATTACTGTGAATCATTGTTTATATAATTCTTTTATGTTTTAAATAATCAAGTAAAGCAATTTATTTTGTTTTGATAAGTTATGCAGCATATATATATATATATATATATATATATATATATATATATAGGTAATTATAAGTTTTAATGTAAGTTTATTTTAAATATATCATCTTTTCATTCAACACTTTATTTTAAATAATCAAAATGAATTGTTTAAATAATTTCAATTAGAATGTAAATAGTTATATAAAAATTTATTTTCCATAGAATGTGTGGGTCAAAGTCAGAATGAGCTTGAATATGTGAAACAAATATCACATCGGGAAAATGCCTATGTTGATGAATTCAAATCCAAAGAGATTCAAAAGAGCAGCTAGTGTATTCCTTGACGTGCATATTAATGTGTGTGAAGTGGAAGTGGTCCACTCCACTGGAATGGAAATTAATTAATTAATTTATTTATTAAAAAACTAAGGACAATAATTTGAATATATTCAACACGGTTTTCCCCCTCAGAATTGCCTTATAAATATCAACCCATCATTCCTTCCACAAACACAAAAATCTACCAAGCTTCTAAATCATGAAGACTCCAACCATATCTGCACTTTCATTCATTCTTCTTGTGATATTTTTATGCTCATCAGAAGCTGCTCACACGGATTTTCTTGCATGCCTTTCTCAAAAATTCCATAACTCCAACATTGTTTACACCCCAAACAACTCATCATACTCCTCCGTCCTCTTCTTTCCCATTTGGAATCTCAGATTCACCTCAGACTCTACACCTAAACCCCAAGTCATTGTAACCCCAGACCACGAATCCCAAATCCCGCCTATCATACTCTGCGCTAAACAAAACGGCATTGAAGTCAGAACTCGAGGTGGGGGCCATGACTTCGAGGCACTTTCCTCCGTGTCAAATGTGCCATTTGTGATCATTGATCTGATCAAGCTTAGTGAAGTCATTGTTGACGCTCGGGCCAAAACTGCATGGGTCCAAGGTGGTGCAACCCTTGGGTCTCTATATTACAACATCGCAGAGAAAAGCACAACACTGGGATTCCCTGGCGGCATGTGCGCAACTGTGGGCGTTGGAGGGCACATCAGCGGAGGTGGCTCCGGCGCATTGATGAGAAAATATGGGATGGCTGCGGACCATGTCATCGATGCACGAATAGTGGACGCTAATGGCAGGATTCTCGATAGAAAATCAATGGGCGAGGATCTCTTCTGGGCTATCAGAGGTGGTGGAGGCGCCAGCTTCGGTGTGATCGTTGCATGGAAGCTACAACTGGTTGATGTCCCAGAAAGAGTCACTATTTTCAGCATCCAAAGGACAACCGAACAGAATCTAAGTCGACTCATTCACCGATGGCAGTACGTGGCACCCAGATTGGACCAGGATATAACCCTCTTCATCAATGCAGTTGTCACCAATTCCACCCAAACTGCAGGGAGGAGCATCACACTTGATGCCACATTTTTTGCAGTTTATCTTGGCGGGGTTGACAAATTATTGACAATGATGCAACAGAGGTTTCCTGAGTTGGGTTTGGTGCGGGAAGATTGTACTGAAATGAGTTGGATTCAATCCGCTCTATTTTTCGACAATCACCCAATCGAAACACCGGAGGCTTTATTGAGCCGGACCCAACCCAATAAATCATACATGAAAAGGAAAACAGATTACGTGGAGAGAGCCATTCCCGAGAGAGGGATTGAAGGCATGATAAGACTGTATTATGAGCCAGAGGCCAGACTGTCTACTCTATCCTTCGTTCCATACGGTGGAAGAATGTCTGAAATTCCAGAATCCGCCATTCCATATCCTCACAGAGCTGGAAACTTGTACCATGTCTTTCAGACAGTGTATTGGCAACAAAGCGATGCTCGAAATTCAGAGAGGTACATAAACTGGCTTGACAGAGCCTACAGCTACATGACGCCATATGTGTCAAAGAACCCAAGGGGTGCATACTTGAATTACAGAGATCTTGATATTGGGGTCAATAACGATATTGGGAAGATGAGTGTTGCAGGGGCAAGCATTTGGGGTGTCAGATATTTCAAGAACAATTTTGATCGGCTTGTTTGGGTCAAAACCAAAGTTGATCCACATAATTTCTTCAGGAACCAACAGAGCATTCCACCAATCCAGAAATATGCATAGACGAAGAAACTAAAGGAGACTAACAAATTTATATTCATTCGGAAGTGCAAATGATGCTCATGCACTTCACAGATTTACTCATCTTTATGTTTGTTTATGATTTCATTCACTTCGTTGTCAATGCTTTACTACTGTATCAGTTATGAATACAACGTCGGAATAAGCTTTTAGTTTCTTTTTTATTTTTTTATTTTAAGGTTTATTTCACATTGTAATTGTATATGTAAAGATGGAAATATCTAAATTAATAGAAAAGAAATATTGACAGTTTGGTTCAAACTTCAAACATCTTTTTTTTTTCTAGGACAGAAATAGATACAAGATTATGCATTTAAAGTTTATGCCACACAAAAATTTGTGTAAAACGACATCATGGTGAGACGGTTTATAAACTCGTACAAATTAACACACACCCATTCCAAAGTGCTAAAAGCATCAATTATAAATTATGTTTCGCCTAACGCAAGATCTACTAGAATATAAAAGCCGGACGAACGTGAGAAAGTGGTGACTATGAAAATGCTTCAGGGAGGTATGTGTGGATGAGCTCACTTGTTGGCAAGAGATCTATCAATATTTGAAGGATAACTTAAGCATATACAAAAACACCTAGTCATGGGAGACTAAGACAACCTGCTTGCCGACATTTCGACCCAAGAAGAGCCCAACAAGAGCACTCGGTGCGTTTTCAAGTCCTTCAGCTATGTCTTCGGCGTATGTGATTTTTTCCTTCTTTAATAAGAGGAAGCACCATATCAAGGAACTTGGGGTAGAGATGATAGTAGTCGCTAACAATAAATCCTTGCATGCCTATCCGTTTTGATATGAGGGCAAATAAGTTGTGGACGCCTTCAGGCTGCTCAAGGCCGTATTGGGAGGTCAGCCCACACACAGAGATTCGACCATGGAGTTTCATGTTCATAAGCACTGCTTCGAGCATCTTCCCTCCCACATTCTCAAAATAGATATCGATGCCACTTGGGAAGTACCTGTTAAGAAACAAGCATGTTTTTATTTTCTAGAGTGAGGGAAGTAGTAAATATGAACTTAATTATACTATAACCATGGGGTTTAATCTATGCTGCCTGCAGGGCTCTGTCCAGTTGTGTTTTAATGTGCAGTGCAGGACTGTATAATACAATAAAGCAAAAGGTGTAATACATTGAACACAACTTGGTAGTGCCCTGCAGAGTAGCATATAAAATTTCTAACCATTGAGCAATCTATAGACACTAAAATCATGTACAGAGCTACATAATTAATCTCTGGGAAAATTCAAAATTACCTTGCAACTTTGATGACATTATGAAATGTCTTGTAATTTTAAATTTCTTGATAAAATTAACCCACAACCAGCTGTTCCCAGTCTCTTAACTGGGAGAGGCTGTCGTGGCAATTGAATAAGCCTCGTCATACAGAAAACTTAAAAAAAAAAAAAAAGCCCAATAACTTGATACAACCGGTCAATAGGCATTTTTACCAACTTTTATAAAGTTACCAGATATTTTCGTATAAGTCAAAAGTTACAAGACATTTTCATAATATCATCCATGTTACAGGGCTTATTTTTTCAATTTCCCTTACTCTTAAGCACAAAATGAAGGCAAGAACTCACCGTTTCAGAACTGCATTATAATCCGTTTCTTCTTTATAGTTGAACGCGTCATCAAATCCAAATTTGTTCTTCAAGAGATCAACCTTTAACAGCATTAAACATGAAGTTAATTAAGGTGCCCGATCTAAACTAGCAACTGATAGACTAGCCAGTCCATTTTCTTAATACCAACAGTTGTAGAAACTTATCTCAATGTTCAAATGATAGCCAAGAAAATCAAGGACAAGGCTTATATATTTATTCATCAAAGATGTTAGCTTTAGAATGCTGTTTGTTACTTTGTTTTCGACAAATTAGATAGAGGACACCTCCCTGCCTTCCAACGACATAACACCCCGCCAACTTTGCAAACTGGCCAACAAGCTGACCAACAGCTCCAGATGCAGCAGAAACAAAAACGGTTTCACCCTTTTTGGGAGAGCAAACCTCATAAAAACCAGCATAAGCAGTTAACCCAGTCATGCCTAGAAAAAACACGAAGCACGTGAATTCATCCAGGCAAAGAACGGATATGAAAAGTAAAAAGGTAGTACAAAGATAGCATCTTTTTTGTTTTGAGCCTATCATAGTACTAGTTTACACACTTTTTCTCACTTGTTACTCTCTTTACTTCCACCGTATCGTTATTCATACATCTACCCTGTCACTATCGTCTCTCAAAACTTTGTCCACCTGACATTAAAATTTGTTTACGCAACTAAACAGTCAAACCCAGTTGCCAAAAAACCAGTTAGATCTTGTGATCCCAATATTTCCAACTCCAAATATCCCTATCCCATGTACGGAAAAAGAAGAAACTAATATAGGTCGAGTTCATCAATTTCACATTTCTTTTAACTCCACATATGATACATACTCAATTCCCTTTCTTATGTTCAACCTGATTCTATAAATATAAGTTTACATGCTTTTAAATCCATTGCCATGACGAACTGATTGTGCAATTCAAAGTAAAAAAAGCTACTTACAATAATCATCATCTACTGCAAATTATTTCAACAACTTACCAAGAACTCATATATAGTAGGAGAGAGGGACATCTCTGTTTTCAATTTTGAAGAAGTTGCTCGTATTTGTAATAATGCTGTACTCCTCCCAACTAGTAAACCCCCAAACAATGTCACCCTTCTTATAATTGGGATCAGATGAATCCAATACCTTGAATACCCCGCTTCCAACAATAGGCTTTCCATTAAGCAATAAAAAGTAATTGCAAGTCTAGAAACACTGCAAAGTTACCCAAGCTTCACAAAATCCACCGTTGCCAAATTATCACCACATACGAGGGGATTAAAATATTACTAGGACACAAATTTCTTGGGCAACTTGGGCCATATTTAAGGACACAAATTTTATCCAGATAGTTGGAAATTGGTTTGGAATATGGGTGGTTGACCAAAGTTTGACCAATTTTATCATGATATTCCATTGTTCACCAATGGAATTAAGTTGCAAAATATTAATCTACGTTCGGAGTAGATGAATTTGAAATATTAATTTGCTCAAAACCAATTTCGGGTGAATGAGATATTAATACATGAAGTTAGCAACTTAAACATGTTGAAGAGAGAAAATAAGAGAGAAAATATTGAAATAATCCTTTGTCCCACATAGGAAAATGTGAAGGATTTGGAGTCCCTTATATGTAGACTTGTGTACAATAGAATTAATAATATT
>JAPKLY010001162.1:1617-61812 GCA_026898435.1 Prunella vulgaris
TTTTTTAAATTTTTTTTTTTTTTTTTTTTTTTTTTACAAATGTAAATCTAAATCATCCTGACTTATTCTGGGTCGAGTTCCTAACCAGTTTACCTGAGACGTGATTGGGCAACTTTTAATCTCACAGGCATTGAGTTTTTCTATTAATTGTTCTGGATCTGAATCTGCTGTAAAGAGTTGACGTTCTGATTCTTCAATAAAACCTTGTTGCTTCATATGATCCAAAAAAGTTAGTAACCCATCATAATAACCATTTATATTCAGTAGTCCCACAGGTTTTGTATGAATACTTAAACATGACCAACATACAATGTTAAATATTTCTTCCAAAGTAAGAATACCACCTGGAAGGGCTATGAATGCATCAGAGATTTCTATCAATTTTGGCATTCTGTCCATTAAGGATGAAATCTGTATTTCCTTACCAGTTGTAATAGGATTAAATCTTTTTATACCTGTGTGAACGACTCCCTGAACTTCAGATCCTCCCCAAGATGCTGTCAAGGCAACATTACCTACCAGACCAAGTGTGCCTCCTCCGTGTACTAGTTTGATATTTCTCCGAGCTAGTATACCACCTAGTTTGTTTGCTTCTCGAGCAAATTCTTTATTAAGATCATTTCCAGCTCCCCCTAACACACAAATAGAGGTTATTTTTTTAGAAGATGAAGTTGCCATATTTGGACTTTCGAAAGGATGATACGAGTTGTGATAAGCTGAACACTGAATTATATAGACAAAGATAAATGAAAAACGTACCTGATACGATTCGAGAAATAATGTTAAATGAAACAAAAGTCAAAAGAAAGTTAAGAGATTGAGGTCCCACTTGGGGACAGTAGTTGTGATTGTGGCTCACATCTTCCTCTGGTTTTACGTCCAAAAACGGCTTAAACGCCTTCTATGAGTCGAGGATATGCTTCCCATCCAATTTTCTTAGAAATTGGCAAATAGGGTCTTTTAACGTCAGATTCCCGAGACAATGTTCATATTCCTTTATTAATTCAATCCTTAAATCGACTAAAGCTCTTTGCTCTATTCCAATATAATGCGTCTCAGAGGTCCATTGGTTATCCACTGACCCCTTACTCAGTCCATTTATAATGAAATCTATTTTATTTAATCGATTATCGGAAGCCATTCCTATGTTTTTACAACGTGTGTTACACGTCCATCTAGCACATTTATAGCAAACTCCCATTCTTTTAGCCCTTCGTTTTTTAGAAAATGAACTTTTACCCAAACCAACCACGCGTGGAACAATTGAATTAGGTAACTCACCTCCAATTCTAACCTTTGCTTCAATCAACCATTGAAGATCGAGTGGTATTCCTTTAATCTTCATTAATCGTAATCTTTCACATCGAGCATAATATATCTTAATCAAATCCTTTTTAATGAAGCAAGGAAAGCATTTATTTAAAGAGGCAATTGCTGCATCCATAGTGTCCATTTCGTCGACCTATTCCAAAATGAAAGATTAAAAATTTATTAAACAACAAGAAATTACATTACAATTACAAAAATGCTACTCCCCAAGCTAACATTATAAATTGCATTGCAATTGCCGCAACAATCCAAGGTAAAGTACCAAACTCTTCTTCTTCATTGAAATAGCAAATAGCAAGCATGACAAAGTAGGAAAGAGTGATGATGGAGAGAAAGATTTTACTCATTTTGTTTGAGTTTATGATAACTTGAAAAGGGGTGTTTAGAAATGGGAGTAAAATTGGGTATTTATAGAGTAATTTTTTTGAATTTTTTTTTTTGAAAACTAGCCGTTCATGACCGTTTGGTAGGATAAGTGGTGGTGATACACTCATCATTGTTACCGTTTAAAGTGAGTGTTATAATTTTATTTTATTTTATGTATTTTTTTTTCTTTTTCGAAGTTTTTTTTTTTACAATTCAGTTTTGTGGGTAACTGAAATACCAACTTGGAAGTCACGGAGTACCGAATCCGCCATTTATACCGGAAAAATAAAATTCACATAATATTACTAGTCGGGTCAGTAAGAGATACTGACTCAATCTCCTTACTAAAATTTCCAAGATATGCTTTTAGACGTTGTCCATTCACTTTAAACACATCACCTGTTTTTGGATTTTCAATTTCAACCGCTCCATTTGAAAATACAGTTCTTATAATAAAGGGTCCTGACCATTTTGAGCGCAATTTTCCAGGAAACAGATGTAATCTAGAATTATATAGAAGAACTTTTTGCCCTATTTCAAAAGTTTTCCTGACAATGTGCTTGTCATGAAACACTTTCATTTTTTCTTTGTAAATTCTAGAATTGTCATATGCATCATTTCTGATTTCCTCCAATTCATTTAGTTGAAATTTTCTTAAAGTACTAGCTTTTTCTAGATTGAAATTAAACCTTTTAATAGCCCAAAAAGCTTTATGTTCTATTTCAACAGGTAAATGACATGGTTTACCAAAGACAAGTCGGTAAGGAGACATACCAAGTATTGTTTTGAATGCTGTTCGATAAGCCCATAGTGCATCTACTAACCTGATTGACCAATCTTTTCGATTTGAGTTGACTGTCTTCTCCAAGATATGTTTTATTTCCCTATTAGCGAGTTCAGCTTGCCCACTAGTGTTTGGGTGGTATGGGGTAGACACTTTATGATGGATTCCATATTTTTTCATTAAATTCTCAAAAGGTTTGTTACAAAAGTGTGAACCGCCATCACTAATAATTGCACGAGGCATTCCAAATCTTGAAAAAATATTTTCCTTTAAAAATTTTAAAACAATTTTATGATCATTATTTTTGCAAGGGATTGCCTCAATCCATTTTGAAACGTAGTCGACTCCAACCAAAATATATTGATAACCAAAAGATGGTGGATTAAAAGGACCCATAAAATCAATTCCCCAACAATCAAATACTTCAACAGTTAGGATAGGATTTAATGGCATCATATTTCTACGACTTATGCCCCCTAATCTCTGACATCGATCACAAGATTTACAAAATTCATGTGTGTCCTTGAAAAGTGTTGGCCAATAAAATCCACACTGCAAAATTTTTGCAGCGGTTTTTCTTGTTGAAAAATGCCCCCCACAAGCTTCAGAGTGAGAAAAATTTATTATGCTTTGAATTTCATTATCTGGTACACATCTTCTTAATATTTGATCAGGACAATACTTAAAAAGATATGGGTCATCCCAAAAGAAATTTCTTACTTCCCTAAAAAATTTCTTTTTATCTTGAGCATTCCAATGAATTGGAATTTGACCTGTCGCAAGAAAGTTAGCAAGATCCGCAAACCATGGACCTTTAGACACGGTGAATAATTGCTCATCGGGAAAAGAGTCATTTATGGGGCTTACCTCGAAAGATTCATCACATGTAAGTCTGGATAAGTGATCGGCCACTACATTTTCCACTCCTTTTTTATCTTTGATTATTATATCAAATTCTTGAAGTAAAAGTATCCACCTAATTAATCTTGGCTTTGCATCTTTCTTTGCTAGTAGATATTTTAAAGCCGAATGATCAGTATAAACAACAATTGATGAGCCAACAAGATAAGATCTAAATTTTTCTAGTGCAAATACTACATCAAGTAATTCTTTTTCAGTAGTGGAATAATTCATTTGAGCACTATTAAGAGTTTTACTTGCATAATATATCACATAAGGTTTCTTATCTTTTCTCTGTCCTAACACGGCTCCAACAGCATAATCACTAGCATCACACATAATTTCAAAAGGTAGAGTCCAATCAGGAGGTTGCATAATAGGTGTAGAAGTGAGCATTTCTTTGAGTGTTACAAAAGCCTTTTCACAAGAGTCATTCCACTCGAATACTATATCTTTTAATAAAAGGTTGCATAATGGTCTTGAAATTGTGCTAAAATTTTTTATGAACCTTCTATAAAAACCTGCATGTCCTAGAAATGATCTAATATCTTTAACTGATTTTGGTGTTGGTAGGTTGGCTATTAGATCAATTTTGGACCTGTCAACTTCTAATCCTTTTGATGAAACAATGTGGCCTAACACAATTCCTTCAGTTACCATGAAATGACATTTTTCCCAATTAAGGACAAGATTTTTTTTCCTCACATCTAGCTAAGACTTTAGCCAAGTTTATTAAGCAATCATCAAAAGAATTTCCAAAGACAGAGAAATCGTCCATGAAAACTTCAAGAAAACGTTCAACCATGTCACTGAAAATACTTACCATACATCTTTGGAATGTTGCTGGAGCATTACATAATCCAAATGGCATTCTACGATATGCAAACGTTCCAAAAGGACATGTAAATGTTGTTTTTTTCCTGATCTTCTAGTGCAATTGCAATTTGATTATACCCTGAATATCCATCTAAGAAGCAATAAAATTCATGCCCAACAATTCTTTCCAAAATTTGGTCCATAAAAGGTAAAGGAAAATGATCTTTTCTTGTCATTAAATTTAATTTTCTGTAGTCAATGCATACACGCCAACCAGTAACAGTCCTAGTTGGAATCAATTCATTTTTATCATTTTTTACTACAGTTACTCCAGATTTCTTAGGCACAACTTGAGTAGGACTTACCCATTTACTATCAGAGATAGGATAGATAATATCATTGTCTAATAGCTTAATCACTTCATTTCTCACCACTTCTTTCATATTAGGGTTAAGTCTTCGTTGCATCTGCCTAGAGGGTTTAGCATTTTCCTCTAAATAAATATTATGACTGCAAATTAATGGGCTAATTCCTTTTATATCTGATATAGACCACCCTATCGCATGCTTGTGAATCTTTAATATCTCTAATAATTTATGCTCTTGATCATAACTTAACTTAGAGGATATTATTACCGGATAAGTATCATTAGCACCCAAAAAAGCATATTTCAAATTTGATGGTAAAGGCTTCAACTCTAAAACTGGTGGTTGCTCGCTTGAAGGGGTTGGAGCCTTTTCGGACTTTGATAATTGTTCAAATTTGAGTTTCCATTCATTAAGCTTTGAAACTTGTGAAATCATAGGAATGGAATCAAACTCCGAACTGTTATCATTGACACAATCATTTATCAAATTTTCTAATGGATCAGAAAATGAGGTTATCAATTGTTCAAGCGTACATGTCTCAATTACATCAATTTCATTAGCCTCATCATTACTTTGTGGTTGCTTAGAAATGTTAAAAACATTTAACTCCAAAGTCATATTTCCAAAAGAAAGATTTAAAACACCATTTCTACAGTTTATTAAAGCATTAGAAGTTGCAAGAAATGGTCTTCCTAAAATGATTGGATGTTGAGATGATGGATTTGAGACTGGGCATGTGTCTAAAACAATAAAATCTACCGGAAAATAGAATTTATCAATTTGCACTAACACATCCTCTACTATACCTCTTGGAATTTTTATAGAACGATCTGCCAATTGAAGTGTGACAGTAGTTTTCCTTAATTCTCCCAAATCCAGTTGTTTATACACAGAAAATGGTAAAAGGTTAACACTCGCACCAAGATCAAGAAGTGCATGTTCTACTTTTGTATTCCCAATAATACAAGATATTGTTGGACAACCAGGATCTTTGTATTTAGGAGGGGTTTCTTGTTGAAAAATTGAACTTACACTCTCTGTTAAAAATGCCTTATTTTCAACATGTAGTTTTCTCTTTACAGTACACAAATCTTTCAAAAATTTGGCATAAGATGGAACTTGCTTTATTGCATCTAGTAGTGGAATGTTAACTTTTACTTGTTTCAAAACCTCAAATATTTCAGAGTTTTGGTCCAATTTCTTAATTGGGTGTAATCTTTTAGGAAAAGGAGCAGTGGATGATTTCTTAATAGGGTTTAAATTCTTATTTTCATCTTCTCCTTTATTTATATCTTCATTATTCGGGGTCTGGGTTGACTCAACTTCCTGTTTCTCAAGGTTGATTGTTTTGTCAATTAATTTTCCACTTCGTAAAGTGGTGACAAAATTAACATTTTCTGGTGCATTAGAGGAACTTTGACATTGCCCAGCAGGATTTTGTTGAGGTTGGGCAGGAAACTTTCCTTTCTCAACTGTTCTTAAGGAATTAGTTAAAGTAGATAATGTACTTTTAATATCATTGATGGCTTGTGACGTTTGGTTGTTGACGGTTGTTTGTCCTTGCATAAAGGCTTGTAAAGTTTCTTCAAGGCTTTTTATATGTGGTTTATTATGTTGGGTGAAATTGGAATTGGGGTTTTTCTGGGTGGGAAAAGGTTGTAACACACTTTCATTTTTCCACTTAAAGTTTGGATGATTTTTCCAATTTGGGTTGTATGTTTCAGAAAAAGCTGATGGATATGAATTTTGAAAATTAGATAATGCATTTACTTGTTCATGACACATCTTTTTGAAAATAGGAATTTGTGGGCATTCATTAGTTACATGTCCATTAATGGCACAAATTTCACATATGTCATCATTTTGCACAAATTTTACTTCCTTAGGTTTCTTTAGTTGCAAACTTTCAACTTGTTTAGTTAAACTTTCAATTCTAGCATTTAGATCGTCTTCTTGACTTAAATTATATTTTCCTTTAGAATTTTCAAGCTTAGATCTAATTGAGCCTTCAGAAGTATTTTCATTATACCAAGATTGAGTTTTTTCAACTAGATGGTCTAAATACTCAAGTGCATCATCAGGATTTTTATCCAAAAATTCACCATTACACATCATTTCCACAAATTGTTTTGTTTCAGCGTTTAAACCTTCATAGAAGAAACTTACGGTTCTCCAAGTTTCAAAACCATGGTGAGGGCAAACATTTAATAAATCCTTAAAACGTTCCCAACATTTAAAATATTGCTCATCACTCTTTTGGAAAAAATTCTTGATTTCTTTTTTTAAAGCATTCGTCTTATTAATCGGGAAGAATTTTTTCAAAAATTCAGTTTGAATCTGTTGCCAAGATGTAATTGAGTTTGGTTTAAGAGAATTAAGCCAAGTTTTTGCTTTATCTTTAAGAGAAAAAGGAAATAACTTTAGCTTAATAGCTTCTTGAGTACATCTTGGTTCATTAAATGTTTCACAAATTTCTTCAAATTCTTTTAAATGCAAGTAAGGATTTTCAGAGTCAAAACCATGATAATTAGGGAGCAATTGAATCATACCATGTTTAAACCTAAAATTATCTGCATCTTGAGGGTACACTATGCATGATGGAACCGAATTTCGTTGGGGTTCAATAAATTCACGCATAGAACGCACATGCAAATTTTCATTATTGCGTCTTTCAAAATCATTTTGGTTTTGAACATTATCTCCATCAACACTTTCATTGTCTGCCATACTTGAGGCAATATTTCTAAAATTAATGTTATAACCTCTTATTAAACGACCACTTATAATATCACGAGTCCAATTATGCATACAAATAAATATAATACAGTAGAGAGATAGAGAGAAGAACTCACAAACTTGTGAGGATAAACCTCACAACCGATGGATTTGTTCTCCGCAAAACCTCCCCGGCAACGGCGCCAAAAACTTGATAGCTCCTTGAGAGTTACGTACCCAAGTGTAGGTTGATTTCAAGTAATAAAATTTCTCGGGAGACCGAGTGTCGAACCACAGGGAGATTTGGAAGAAAAAGATATTATCTAGTTGAGAGGTTTAAATAAAGTAACAAAATACTAGAGCTTCGGGATTCCACTTTAGATAAAAATACTAGAGTTATGATCTTGGTTATCTTTGATAACTCAATCGAAATCTAACAATCAAGTGATTTCAATCGGAAGATATAACTTTGAGCACATATAATACTTTTGAAAAGTACCTTTAGAAATTCGAACAAGTTTATAAAATCAATAGTTGATATGTAAAACTAAGCATTTGTTGTGCCAATAAGTCTACAACAAATCAAAATAATGACACATCAAAACCTCTCTTAAAAACTCTTCAAATGACTAAAGGATTAAAACTTTGAAAATCTTTATTGAATAACCAAGAACATTACTAATACTTTACTAAAGCTTCATCCCTAACTCTAGTAAAATATTTAGCTACTCATACTAATACAATAAGAACTCATATTTCTAAGAGAGATACTAGACTAAGATAGAAGGATTACAAGGAAAATGGGATGCCTTCAAGGGTTGCTAAAGGGCTCTTTATATAGGCCTCCAAATAGTGAATCATGGAGACTTTAGGAACCAATTCACGTGGCCTGTAAACATCAGCAATTTAATTGCTCTTGCCGTCTGCATTTCATCTTGACTTCTGAATGAAAGTTGTAGGCCGTTGGATTAGCTTTCCAAGGAATCTAAGATCTCCAAAATTGGATCTCTAGATTGTGAGTTATGACCATAATAGTGGAGTTGGTAAAACTGGATTGTTTTTCTCCGTGAATTTATGGTGGTCTATTGAAAAACAGATATCTCAGCTTGCACAAAATCAACGCCTTTAATATTTCTACTGTGTCTTGATGAATTTCTTGGCTAACCAATGGATTTGGTCTTGTGTAAATTGGACTTTTGTGTGAATTATGGTGAATTATTTCCCAACATGTGTACTGAGATGGCGGAATTTTGAAGCCCTGCATTGATTGTCATTTTGACCATTGAAGCCGGAACTTTTGACACTTGAACCCTGAAGACAAGTTGTAGAGCAACGAATTAGTGATCAAATACAACTGGAATTGGTTCAATTGGTTTAGTGAGGCTCCAGATACTGTTCAAATACGAAAATGTGTTTTGAGTCCAAACATTGGACAGAATTGGAGTCTTCACTTATGAGTACAAATACAATCCAAACATGTAAAATTGGATCACTAAAGTGTCTTAAGTATTTAGTACATTGTCTTAGGTGTTCAATATCATAAAATTTGGATAAATATAACTCCACTTAAGACCTCAACAATATACAATAGACATAATGGTTAGGTTGAATTATACATATGCTTCTTATTTAAATAGAAAACATAAATACTTATAACTAATTAGAAAGTGTGAAATTATATATAAATACGCTAAACAATACATTATAGTACACAAAATAATACACAAAATAGGTAAAATACATACATACTTAAACGCTAATCACCTACCCTAAAATAGAAGGTTTGAAACAGATCTCTTTCCAACGGATCTTTTTCAAACCTCCAATAAATACAGAAGACCTTGTTTCCATTCAAGGTTATGGGAAATTTCCAAGTAAAATCATTCTCAAGATTCCAAGCACTCAAAGCAAACTTGAAGCAGCACTCTGAACTTTAAGTTTCCCTAGTGTTGAAGTAGGAATCTCTTTCTGTATTTTTCTTAGAGTATTGATCCCACACTTACCATTGATTTGTTAGAGGGATCAAAACACAATAGTTGGAAAACGTGAATACCAAACCCCTCAGGTTGTGAGTTGGTTGGTAGGAAGGACTGGGACTTGTAAAACCACCCAGGGGTCAGTTCCTTAGAGAAGAAGTTGGCTATTCATGTCCCTTGGCACGTAAAACCCAAGTACCTATCCTCAGGGTTTGGAGGATAGCTTCCTGTTCAATCAGGTCGTGGACGTAGGAGTTGGTTATCTCCGAACCACGTTAAAAAGGCCCTTGTGTGCTGATTTACTATTCTGCTCAGGATCATAAATTGTCATTCATATTAAACTAAAGCATTCTTGCATCATTTTTAAAAAACCATCAGGACTGACTTGTCTCAGACTTGTAATCCTGATCAGCAAACTGTGCACCAGTCTTAACCACGTTTTCACTAAGCAAAACTGATAAGTTTTCAGAACTAAAACGAGTAAATACTTAAGGGCTCACATTCCGCACTAAACTGAGCTTACTGAGATACTAGCCCAACTGACTAGCTTACGAGCGGTCAGTAGGATTGTTATCTCTACTGAGCTTTCTAGAACACAACTCTGACTTAGCCTATCTGGTTCTTCACTGATCCGTCCCTGCTGCCCCTGAGGACCATCAGTAGACTGAACACATCAGGAGCTTCCCGACTAAGTGTGAAAGAGAATTTTCCTGAGATTTCGGGAAAATCTGACGTCAGTGTATTCCCCCCATACACTGATTATACTCGTTTCGGGACCAACAAGTGGTATCAGAGCAGTGGTTCAAAAGACCACTGACTTTGTTTACCAACAGTTTCTGAGGAGAAACTTTTGGTGGTCAACTGAACAGATCTGTTTCTGAAAACTTGCATACATGGCATCCGGTTCTAAGCACCTTGAAGGCAGTCTTCCTGAATTCTCTATTGATAATTATGATTATTGGAAATTCAGAGTCCTTGCACATCTATACTCCATCCATGATCAGATGCCCCAGGTGATTGAGCATGGTCCGATCAAGTTTATGAGGAATCTTCAGACTACCTGGCCCGTTGCTGGCAATGTTCCTGTTCCAGCCGCCGGAGATGAAGAAGTGGAGAGGTCCGCTCTTAATCCGGATCAGATTAAGCAAATCGGACTGGATAATGTTGCTAAGAACATTATACTCCACACCCTTTCTTACGAGAATTCGGCCAGGCTCATGCACCTGAGGATGGCAAAGGAGATCTGGGATGCTTTGAGGGAGATGAATGAGGGATCAGAGAAGATCAAGGAGAATAAGAGAGATCTTGCAATCAGGAAGTTTGAGGCCTTCCGGATGTTAGAGGGAGAGTCCATCGATCAGATGGAAGCTTGATTCATTAAGATGATGAACGAGCTAGCAACCCTTGGGAAGGAGTTTCCCAAGAGGGAGGTGTCATCTAAAATCCTGAACTATCTCGCTGAAAGATGGGACACAGGAGTGATCATGTTGAAGAATACTCAGGATCTCACCAACATTACTCACTCTCACCTATTCTCAGAGTTAAAGGCTCTGGAATTCGACCTCGATAAGAGGAAGAAGAAGGGTGTTGTCACTGAGGAAGTCAGTGAGGAGAAGATACCTGAAAAGGAGAAGAGCGTAGCTCTTAAAGCTACTCCTGAGCTTGAGGCTGGATCTGGCTCTAAGTCTCTGAAGGACATGAACAAGGATGAGCTAGCCTTGGAATACAGCCTGATGGCAAGACGATTCGAGAAGCTTAACTCTCGTTTTGGCAGGTATAAGAAGTTTTATACTGACAGTCGTGATCGCAGGTATTCCAGCCCTAGGAGATCGAGCCCCCGGAGGGAAGAGAGGAGGGGTTCAGATTCCAGGAGAGATCGTGATGAGCCTGAGCGGCGTAGAGATGAGAAGAGGAGAGATGATGAGCCCAGAAGATCAAGCTCCAAACCTGAACGACCATCAGGGAGCAGGAGGGAGTCATCAGATAAAAGGTACACTAACAAGAAGTTTACTTCTGATGTAGATCACTGCTACCACTGCAAGAAGACCGGACATTATCAGTATGATTGTCCAGAGCTCAGTGCTCGTGAGCGAGAGGATCAGAGAGCCAAGAGAGAGCTGAGGGCATCAGACCGAAGAGCTATGCTTGCTGAGGATTCCTCAGATTCAGATGGCCCAGGACGCCGGTCCCCTGAACTCTTCTCCGATGAGGAGTATGATGACCTCTGCCTGATGGCAGATGATGAGGTATGTTCTTTTGCCTCTTCTCCTGATCACGCACCTGAGCTTAGCTCAGACTCAGCAGGAGAACTCGACCTTCAGCTCGCCCTAGAGCAATTGGTGGATAACTTCTCAAGGCTGCAGGAGACTCATACTCACACAGTGGATGTGAATGCACAGCTGAGTGGGGAAAACGATTGGTTAACTGAGTCTCTCAGAGTGAGAGATACTGAGGAAGCCCTCAGATTAGTACATCTTCAGGAAGAGTTATTTCATGCTCGGAATAAGCATGATGGAGCTCCACTGGAGGTGGAAAGACTGAAAGGTGTAATCAGCTCGCTGATTGAGACTCGTGACACTGATCTGTTCCTCGCTCAGGAACAACTGATGATTGAGTGAATAGCTCTGAGAGTGATGTTCGAAACTGAGTGGCAAGCTCGCCTCTGTGCTGACCAAACTGCTTGGGATCTTGAACTGATCTCAAAAGAGAAAGCTTATGAGGGGTTGGTGCTTCAGTACACCACTGAAATTAAGGCTCTGAAACAAAAGAATGGGCAACTTGAGGAAAAGCTGAAGAAGTTACAAAAATCTTCCCTTGTGGTTGATGAGTTAACAAATTTCTCTCAGCATACCGATGGTGCCAAAGCTGGGCTAGGCTATGATGCCTATAAAGACCCAAAGGGCAAGAAGAAGAGAGTTGCTTCAGGGAGCAACTCTCAGAAGAAGTTTGTCCCTGCCCAAACTGATGACAAGAGACCTAGTGTTGCTCGTCAGGATAAAGGCAAAGGGAAGGAGTCAGGCCCAAAAACCTAAGGGAAAGGCCAAGGCTCCGCATCGTGAGCTGAGGAAGAAGGACCAAGGGAACTCCAAGGTTCAGCCTAGGAACCCTCAGGCTGGAAAGAATTCCACACCTAGCACTTCTCAGGCTCAGCCTAGAAATGCTCAGGGTGGAAGGAACTCCGGTCAGAGGAGGCCTCAGGTAAGGCCAAGGACTACTGAGGTCCAGACTCCTCAGGCAGGGCACAGAGCCCATCAGGAGCATCCCAATCCTCAGAGGAGAAGGACAAACCAGGTGGCCCCTGAAAGGAACGGAGACCTGGCTCCGGAAACACTTAGGCCAGACCTCAAGTGCCAAGAGGTCAGGCCCGAGCTGCTCCTTCTCAGGACAGACCCCAGCACAATGCACCCAGGCCAAGGAGGAACAGGAGGCCCGCCCCCAGGAATCAATCCAGGGCTCCTGAACCTTAGGCTGACACCCATACACCCTCAACTTCCCAGGCACAAAGGAAGAAGAGGACTGTGTATGTTGATATTTCTGGGAGACAGGTTTAAACTTCTGATGCTATCAGAATTGTTAAACAAATCTGGATCCCGGAGGGTATGACTGACACTGTAGGACCCAATACGAGATGGGTACCTGAAGCCTGATTCTTCTCAGGTCGCTGCGGGCTACAAGAAGAGAAAGGAGGATCAGAAGCTGGATTGGTACTTGGACTCAGGGTGTTCTAGGCACATGACCGGTTCTCGTGATCTCCTTCAGGATTATGTAGCTCAGGATGGCCCGCAGGTAACCTTTGGTGATAACTCTAAGGGTTTCACCAGGGGATTCAGAACCCTTGTTATTGGCTCTGTCCGTGTACTGAATGTATCATATGTTGAGGGACTGAGACATAACTTGCTCTCAGTCAGTTAGTTTTGTGACCGAGGATATAGTGTAGAATTTACATCTAACATGTGTCGTGTAAAGGACAAGTCTACACTGCAGGTTCTGATTATAGGGGTCAGGAGAGGTAATGTTTATTTTGCTGACTTTTAGAGCAGCTCTCCTGAAACTTGTTTGGTCGCTAAGAGCTCTTCTGAGCTCAGTTGGCTTTGGCATAAACGCCTGAGTCACTTAAACTTCAAGATTATTAACAAAATTTCTAGACTCTCTCTTGTAGATGGACTACCTAATGAAGTTTTTTGGGAAAGACCACGTGTGCGGAGCATGTCAGGAAGGCAAGAAACAAAAGCTTCATTCAAGGAGAAAGAAGCCTTCTCTACTGACAGAGTACTTCAACTCCTGCACATGGATCTCTTTGGTCCAATCACTCCTGTCAGCATGAATGGTAGGAAATATACCCTTGTTGTTGTTGATGATTATTCCAGGTACACTTGGGTTATTTTTTTGCTGAACAAGAAGGAGACTCAAGTCAAGCTTTCGGAGTTACTCAAGCAATTGAGTACTGAACAGGGTCAGAGCATAGTCAGGATCCGATCAGATCGAGGAACAGAGTTTATTAACTCTATTATAACTGACTTTTGTACTAACCATGGTATAGCTCATGAGACTTCTGCAGCCAGGACCCCTCAGCAGAATGGGGTAGCTGAAAGAAGGAATCGGACCCTGAAGGAAGCTGCCAGGACCATGTTGGCTGAGTCAGGATTGCCCAAGAAGTACTGGGCTGAAGCAATCAACACTGCTTGCTACACTCAGAACCGATCTATGCTGAACAAACAACATGCTCAGACACCTTATGAAACTTGGAACAAGAGGAAACCTCGCATCTCCTATTTCCAAATCTTTGGGTGTACGTGTTTCATCTTGAATAATGGGAAAGACCAGCTTAAAGCCTTTGATAGCAAGTCTGATGAGGGAGTTTTCTTAGGATACTCCTCAGTCAGCAAAGCCTTCAGGGTGTATAACTGTCGGACCCTTTGTGTGGAGGAAACACCTCATGTTGTGTTTGATGAGACTGCATCTATGCGTAGAAAACAGGTTCAGAGTCCTGACACTGAGGGGGTTAACACGAGGGTAACAAGACTGAGCCTGAAGAATCTTGAATTCAAGATCAAGCTTGTCAGTGCTCCCAAAGGATGGGATGATGATGATGATGAAGATCAGGATGGACCTCAAGCCAACCCTCAGCAAGCCCCAGCCTCGGGGAATGTTGAGTCTCAGACGGAGGGACAGACTCAACCTGAGGTACGTACTGTCGGTCATGATGCTTTTGCACCTGAGATAGTTACTGAGTCCAACACTGTAGGGGGAAACAATGTCTCTGATATTGGCCAACCCTCAGGAAATGACTCAGTATCCCCTGTTTTTGCTCGTTCTGCTTCTTTGCCTATTATTATCGAGACTAACATTTTAGGATCAGGTGAGGGAACGTCAGATGCTCCTAGTACAGCCGTCAGCAGGAGGCGGTGGCTAGATGATCACTCATTGGCTGATATCATTGGTGATGTCAATGAGGGGGTCAGGACAAGGTTGTCCTTTGGTGAGAGCGCTATGTTCTGCTGTTTCCTGAGTGATCAGGAGCCTAAGAGCATAGAAGAAGCTCTTGCTGACCCCAACTGGATCTTAGCCATGCAGGATAAGCTCAATGAGTTTGAGCGGAATCTGGTTTGGGAGTTAGTTGAGAGACCTAGGCGTCAACATGTTATTGGCACCAAGTGGGTCTTCAAGAACAAGAGGGATGAGAAGAATGTTTTTGTCAGGAACAAGGTCAGGCTGGTGGCTAAGGGTTACTCTCAGGCCGAAGGGATCGACTATGATGAGACCTTTGCTCCATTTGCAAGGTTGGAAGCAATCAGGTTGTTCTTGGCAACATTCAAGAAGTTCAAGGTGTATCAGATGGATGTAAAAAGTGCTTTTCTGAATGGTGTACTGAACGAGGAGGTCTATGTGGAACAACCTCCAGGGTTCGAAGTCAGTGATAAGGTCTATCACCTGAAGAAAGCCCTTTATGGCCTAAAATAAGCTCCCAAGGCTTGGTATGATACACTCTCTCAGTTCCTTATAGACCACGGCTTTGTAATAGGAGCAGTGGATAGGACCCTCTTCAGGATTACCAAAGGGGAGGACATTCTCTTGGTTCAGATTTATGTGGATGATATAATTTTTGGATCACCGAACCTGAATCTTTGTGAGAAATTCTCAAAGCTGATGACGGGGAAGTTTGAGATGTCAATGATAGGAGAGATGAACTTCTTCTTAGGTCTTCAGGTCAGGTGATCTGACTCCGGAATCTTCATAAATCAGTCTAAGTATGCAAGTGACTTGATTCAGAAGTTTGGAGTTCAGTCCAGCAAAGTCTCACGTATTCCCATGAACACAATTGAGAAGCTGGATCCTGATAAGGAGGGAACCTCAGTGAATCAGACTGAATATAGGGCACATATAGGATCTTTGTTGTTCCTAACTGCAAGTCGTCCTGACATCACTTATGCAGTTGGAGTTTGTGCAAGGTTTCAGTCTGATCCGAAGAAGAGTCATCTAGAGAGTGCCAAAAAGATACTGAAATACCTGAGAGGTACTGTCAATTTAGGACTTTGGTATCCCTCTGATGATAACCTAGAACTGACTGACTATTCTGATGCTGATTATGGAGGCTGTATGCTTGATAGGAAATCAACTACAGGCACATGTCAGTTTCTAGGGAGTAAATTGATCTCTTGGTTTTCTAAGAAACAAACAAGTGTTGCAACGTCTACTACTGAGGCTGAATATATGGCGGCAAGCAGTTGTTGTTCCCAAATCCTTTGGTTAAAGCAACAACTGAGAGACTACCAAGTTGAGGCCACTGAAGTCCCAATTTATTGTGACAATAATAGTGCCATTGCCATATCCCAAAACCCAGTCTTACACACAAGGTGTGAGCATGTAGACATCAGGCATCACTTTATCAGAGATCATGTTGAGAAGAAGGACATCAGGATGGAGAGGATCTCTACTGACAAGCAGAGAGCTGACATCCTGACTAAGGCTTTGCCTGAAACCAGGTTTGTTGAGTTGTCAGTAGAGTTAGGACTTCTTGACCCAGGCTTAGATGGTTCAGTATGAACCTCAGTTCAGGATTGAATAAAGTGGTCAGGAGGGATGATTAACTCAGGATCAAGATTGCAGAGATGAATGGCTTTCATGGGGAACAGACATTAGGTTTGGATCATCAGGATCATAATAAGGTCTAGATACAGGACACAGATTTCAGGGCTTGTCACCCTGATCGGTCTCACGAGGTATCAGTCAGGCTTCTATATCTGACTGACTGGTATGAATCCTGAACAATTTTTCTTTTCTGTCTTGCATGTGCATTTCTGATCATGTCTGACATTACATCAATCAAAGGGTTTTTAACTCAAATCCTCAGCCATTCATTTATTATTCAGTTTATATTAAATGCAAAATGCGTATTAAATTCAAACATTCTTCTGACACACATTAAATGCAAAATGGGAGGGAACATGTTTCGATAAAGTAAAACATCATTACGTTTGAAATCCGAACTTTGGTACATTTTTATTCCGGATATACCCCTTCATCTCATCCGTTGAATTTCTAAAGACCATTAATCCAACCCATTCATTAAAACTGAGTCTTTGGGTATAAAAGAAAAGACCTTTCTTTGTGCATAATTTACACACTCATATTTTCCTAACCCAATATTTTTGCAAATATTTCTCTCTATCTCTCTGCATCAATGGCTTCCACCACCACCACCACTAAGTCATTCATGACTGCCTCAGAAGCACGGAAATTCCACGCAGCCATTTCAGATGTTAAATCAAAGGTGACCTTTGAGTGATTGATTGATTTCACTCATCGATCAACTATCAAGGAGTTAGATCAGGTCTATGGGGCCATCAACACCGCTGGACTGCTGGATTTCGTGTCCAAGAAACCTGCAAAGACTTGTGCTTATCAAATCGTGGCTTTCTATGCCAACATGAAGGAGAACGATGCAGGTGAGTGGGAATCAGTGATTCCACTCAGAAGGACTGTGGAGAAGGAGGGAAAGAAGATCGTTCAGCACTTCTTTGAGAAGGTGAACGCTAGGGATTTGATCAGAAAGACATATAACCTTTCTTACTCCACTGATGATGAGGAGTTGTCCGATGCTGCGATGCACAAGCTTGGAAAGGAGCAGGGCTGTGCTGACACATACCTGATTGTGCCCCAAGAACTGTTTGGAAAGATGAACAAGAAGTTGTTCAAACCTGAATACAAGCTGATGTTCGAAGTTGTATGTCAGAGCATCATGGGGTTTGTGGGCGGTTTGGAACAGGTGTCTCTGCCCAAAATCAGGGTCATGGCAGCAGTGATTGAGAATGCTCAGGTGGATTGAGAGGAATACTTCCTCCCGAAGCTAGTTGCTGAAGCCAAGAAGGTGGAGAAGAAAGGAGACCAGATCTTCCTAACAAAGAACCCTCACTTCGGTTCTAAGTTGTCAGTGATGCTTCAGCATCTCAGGTTTGGGGATGTTGACAGAGAAGGGCTCATGGATTTCAAGGATCAGCATATTCTATAACAGAATGCTACTGACACTATCAAGAGGATGAATGCCACTGAGATCAAGAGGATCTCAAAAGGAAAAGGGAAGGGCAAGGCAGCCAGTTCTACTGCTCAGGAGGAGCCGGCCAAGTCTGGGCCAAAGCGGGTAACGGTGAAGGGACTTCCTGTGTCTGAAAGGAAGACAACACTACATGACTCTGAGACTGAATCAGACACCCCTGAACCAAAAACCGCTACAGCTGCTAAGTCTAAGAAGTCAGCACCATCACCATCAGTGACTCCGGTTGCTGAGATCCCTACTGAGCCGGAGGTGGCTCAGGAAGACACTAGCATGCCTCAGGCGGAGGATGCTGGAGTTGAGGGGGAACAGGCTACCCAAGAGCCTGTTCAGGAGGATCATGTGATGCAGGTGGTGCAGGACCTCAGGGTGGAGGCTCAGGCTGAGCCAGAAGGAGAAGCTGAAGGAGAGGTGTTGGAGGAACAAGGAGATGAGAAGGAAGAGGAGGAAGAAGTAAATGAGGAGGTTGACCCAGAGGGTCAGAGAAGCTCAGATGCTGGTGATGAGGAGCTTCAGGAGGTTGTGGAGACAGAGGCTCAGGATGAGGAGCTTCAGGATGAGGATGTCGAAAACAATCAAGGCAGGAAGTGGACCATCTCAAATGATGCTGAGTCTGAACTAGAGCATCAGGCTGAAGATCAGGAAGAAGTTGCTCCACCACCAACTCTGACACCGTTTGAAATGGATGCTAACAACCAAGAAAAACGGTTCGTCAGTCAGCACATTCCAGGCCTGGAACCTTCCTATGCTGACGAGGTGGTGAAGCTCAGGGTCCTGGTTATGATGCTGAGGGCTGCTATGATCGAGGCTAAAGGAGTGGAGTGCCTCAGGGATCAGGAGTAGGTTATTCTCGACAGGTTTGAACTCAGAACTTATGCCCAAGTAATTACAAAGGAAGACTTCATCAGGGTGGTTCGAGCCAATAATCCCTATCCCAACCCCTTAATGGAACTGGTTGTTGTTCCAGTTGTTGGGGAAGGTGCAGACGAATGACAGGTGGCACCGGCCGATGAATCACTCCCCGGGGTCGGGACTGCTGAGGCTCCAGGAGAGACCCCAGTCATGGTTCTTCAGAAGCCCAGGAGGAAGGGGAAGAAGAGGGACCAAGACCATCTCAGTAGGTCTCTCGCTGATGGGCCAGAGTATCATCAGCAGAGTCTACAACCAGCAGGAGAGGCACAAAAGGCTGGTTGAGAAGTTCTCAAATGCAAGGAAGGAAGTTGTTGATCGCTTCCTGAGCATAGAGACTCAGAGATCTACTAAACTTACTACAATCTCTGGCCAAGTTCAACGCACAATTGATTCAGCTCTCAGCAATCTGGATGAGAGGATCAGGGAACTGATTGCTGAAGCAATGAAGGGGCAGGAGGCCACGGTCAAAGGTTTGGCCAGGGAGGAAGCTCAGGCGGAAGATGCATCACTGCTAAGGAAGATCAGTGAGAATCTGAAGGGGACTGACGAAGTGTGGCACAAGTCCTTCAACAATCTGCAGACTGAATGTCTGACTAAGAAAAAGGAACTGGCTGCCATGAAGTCCAGTTTTGAAAATCACCTCACTAAAAGTGTACTAAAGTCTGATGCGCTATCTTCCAGCCTGAAAGTGGTTGCTGACCAGGCTGCTTCTCAGGGGATTCTTTTGGATGATATCAAGAAGAAAGTGGATATGGTGGAGGACTCCCCTGATGCTGCCAAAAGGGGGAAGGAAAGAAAAATCCTAAGTTCGACACTTTGAAGAAAAGGAAGGCCACTGATCCTGAAGCTCCCACTCAGGTTCAGAAAAAGAGGAAAGAGGCAACTCCTGAAGAAGTTGAAGAACTGCTGAATGAGTGCAGTGAACAACTCTACCCTAATGAGCCCTTGGTAGTAACGAAGAAGAAGCAGAAGTAGATTACCTTGGAAACTGCACTGAAGGTCAGGGCTCAGGATACAAAAATTGAGAAACTTCAGGGTCAGCTTGACGCCATGAAGGATAAAGAGAAAACTGAGAAGAAGAAACCTGAAGCCAGTGCAGTGAAGAAGAAGCCTGCTGGTCAGAAGAAGAAGTTAGTCCCTGGAGAGCCGGTAGGACCGTTTCAGTATGAGTATGTAGACACCTTCATTCCACCTCATCTGAATCAGATTTGGGTTCCGATAAAAAAAGAGTTTGTGGAGAAGTACTATGTTTATGGGAACTGGTTAAAGATCGAAGGCCATGATAAGAATGTTGTGTTCATGGAATGGATGGACCTTCACCATCCTGAACTTTGGACAGAAATTGTCAGATACGCCGATCGAGCAGGATACCAGATCAAAGCCCCTGACAACATAGTCTACATACCGCCGATGATGGGAATTAATCATCACCTCAACCGAAATGCTATCCAATCTGAAATCACCATGGTGGCTCGAAAAAACGGTGTTGATGAGGATCCTGATCAATTCCATGAAGTGAAGCTGAGGGTCCTGGCCAAGTATGGATTGACTCTTCTGAAGTGGGATGATGAAGACTGAAGAAGATAGATCAGGATTAGTGTGTCAGGAATGTTTTGTAATAGTTTCAGGATATCGTGTACTTAGAATATCTATCAATGAAACTATTTTATATTCCTGAGACAACATCTCGTTGACTCCTGGTTTACTTTTCTGTTCTTTACCAAGAATTGTACTAACCCTTTCCTGTTTCCATCCTATAGAACTCAGGACCTGATATAGGTCCCTGAACTGAATACTGACTAAGTCAGAAATTTGTTTAGATGGTAGGATTTTTCTAAGGGTTTTGGCATCATCAAAAAGGGGGAAATTGTTGGGACAATCTGAGTTTTGATTAGATCCCAAAACTCCTTGATGAATTTGCCTAAGTATAGCTCATCAGGATGATAGGCTCAGGATTAGATAGGTTAGAATAAATTTTCTGTTCACAGGTATTCAGTTCAGAGGGAACGCACTGAGGAGTGAAGACTGATGGAGACGTCCCTGAAGTCTGAAGTCTAAAGATGTTCCAACCCTGAAGGTATTGACCGTCCTGAAGATGGTCAACCTGAAGCTGCAACCTGATGAACCTAAAAAGGATCCTGAAGACGCCTAGAAGTCATCCTGAAGAAGACCACTGACCCTGACAGAACTGAGTAAACTAAGCATGCTCAGGGAAGTCTTTGTCAGTGAAGGCTCAGTGTAACCTTGATCAGGCTGAACGTCCTTGAGATGTACATAAGTCCTGACTTGGGCCTAGTATCTGTTAACCTGATACTTGTAAGTCCTGAGACCTAAAGGTTACAAGTGCGAATGGAAGTCTGAGGAAGCAAAAGGAATGTCAGAGTCTCCAACATAAGACAAACATTTATGCTGAGTAAAGAACGAGAAACTCGAAGTTATAAATGTACGAGGATCAGAAGTCAATACCGACAAACTAGCCGTTGAACAAGTGACCAGTTAGAAGGCGACACGTATGTACGGAGACTGAGCGCATTTAATGCTTCTCAGAGGTGCAGTCGGTGGATCAGAAACTTTACGTTACTAGTGTTGTAGTAGGAATCTCTTTCTGTATTTTGCTTAGAGTATTGATCCCACACTTAGCACTGATTTGTTAGAGGGATCAATACACAATAGTTGGAAAACGTGAATACCAAACCCCTCAGGTTGTGAGTTGGTTGGTAGGAAGGACTGAGACTTGTAAAACCACCCAGGGGTCAGTTCCTTAGAGTGGAAGTTGGCTATTCGTGTCCCTTGGCACGTAAAACCCAAGTACCTATCCTCAGGGTTTTGAGGATAGCTTCCTGTTCAATCAGGTCGTGGACGTAGGAGTTGGTTATCTCCGAACCACGTTAAAAAGACCCTTGTGTGCTGATTTACTATTCTGCTCAGGATCATAAATTTTCATTCATATTAAACTGAAGCATTCTTGCATCGTTTATGAAAAACCATCAGGACTGACTTGTCTCAGACTTGTCATCCTGATCAGCAAACTATGCATCAGCCTTAACCACGTTTTCACTAAGCAAAACTGATAAGTTTTCAGAACTAAAATGAGTAAATACTTAAGGGCTCACATTCCGCACTAAACTGAGCTTACTGAGATAGTAGCCCAACTGACTAGCTTACGAGCGGTCAGTAGGATTGTTATCTCTACTGAGCTTCTGAGAGCACAACTCTGACTTAGCCTATCTGGATCTTCACTGATCCGTCCCTGCTGCCCCTAAGGACCATCAGTAGACTGAACACATCAGGAGCTTCCTGACTAAGTGTGAAAGAGAATTTTCCTGAGATTTTGGGAAAATCTGACATCAGTGTATTCCCCCTCATACACTGATTATACTCGTTTCGGGACCAACATAATTGAATATCTTCCAGCTTCTTTAGGTGTTGGTGTGGAACTTTTGGTAAACTTTCTCTCAGGTTAAACCTCCAGGTATTGAACTATGCATGTGATTCATCCAATCATAAGGATTGTGTCCTAGACCAGCTAAATCATCAGTATGTCTTTGCTCAGACGTCATCTTTCTTAGTTGTTTGGATGATCTTCCAAAACAATCTAACTTCTTTAAAAGATTAGCATTCCTTTCTTCAAGATCAACTATCATTACTTCTTGTGATCTGATAGTTTCTTGCAATTCAACACAATCTGCAGCTCTACAACTTGCCTCATTGAAGAGTTCTTCATTATTATTTTGCAAAAAATTGGAACCTTCTTTGAGTTATTGTAGAACCAGCAATTGTTTCTCAGCATCCTCAATTCCAGCCAATAGAGCTTTCACATGCTCTCTTCCAATATGATTATATCTTCTAAGATCTTCATTTTCTTCTTGGAGTCTTTGGATTGCATCAAGCATGTCACTGGGAGAATGTTTTTCTGTTATATAACTAGATGATGATCATACCTCTTCATCTTTAGCCATAAGACATATAAGAGCTTCTTCATCTGAATCAGCTGAGTCAGTGTCTTCTAAATCTGCAGTTGAATTTTGAGAAGAAGAGAGACCTTCTTCAAGGTTTTTATCAAACTCTGAAAGAAGAGCTCTAATTCTCCCCTTGTCAAACCTTTTCTACTTTTCTTTTCTGACCTTCTTTTCCTCATTTGTATACTTCTCTGCCTTGGCGAATGGACAATCTTTGATGTAGTGTCCAGACTTTCTGCAGTTGTAACACAGATAAGTTGAGTTAGGTGTTGTAGGTTTCACCATACCTTCTTCTTTTGGTGTTTACTGCTTCTTCTTAGTCTACTTCCCAAATTTCTTGAGCTGCTTTATAAAAAGAGCCAAGTCTTCTTCATCAGAATCTACATCTGCAAGGTTGTCAGCTACTAGAGCTGTGACCTTTGCGCTGTCAGGTTCTTTCCTTCTAGTTATGTCAAATTCGTAAGCCTTCAAGTCTGAAAACAGTTCAAAGGTGGATATCTTAGATAAATCATTTGATTCTCTCATGATAATCACTTTCATATCCAATTCTGAAGGTAATCCTCTAAGAACAATCATGTTCATTTCTCTCGGTGAGTATTCTTTACCAAGTGAGTCTAGCTCATTGAGTGTCTCAATGAATCTTGACTCAAACTTCTCAAGAACTTCTCCAGATTTCATTTTAAAGTTCTCAAATTTTTGAACTGCTATCATGAGTTTGTTTTCTTTGATTTGTTTAGTTCCTTCACAAATCATTTCCAACTTTTCCCATATATCTTTTGCAGTCTTGCAGTTTTTGATCTTGCTAAATACAATTTTATCTAAGGAGTGATAAATTCAAGGTTAGACCTTCTCTTGTCATCCTTTGTTCATTCCTTTCTAGGTTTGAGGATGATCTAAGCTAGTCCAGTTGACTGATCAGCTGTAGTGTTGACCTTCTCAATGGTTATAGGACCATCTTCAATGATTTACCACATTTCATCATTGATTGCAGACAGATGTGCTTGCATTATGATCTTCCATTCATAATAATCTTTAGTGGAGAACATAGGAACCTTGGATTTCACCATTTTTGGAGCCATGCAAGTATGCGGGTATTTTTCAAAAACAAAAGGACCTACCTAGGTACTGATCAAAGCAGTGGCAAGCCAACTGCTCTGATACCACTTGTTGGTCCCATAAGTGTTAAAGGTCTAGAGGGGGGGTGAATAAACCCTTAAAAAACAAAACAAATTTTAAACTTTTTCAAAAGAGGGTTCTAGAACCTTACAGTTGCCTTCTATAAGTTTAAAACAAGAAGTCTACAAGAGTTTTGAACCACAAAGGTTACACTGTAGACTATTGAAGTTTACAACTGCAAGGTTAGAAAAACTTCAAAAAATAAAATAATCAACTTGTAGATAAGATCAGAGGGGTTTTTACACTTGAAAGTGTATAGAAAAACCTCTAATTTGCAGCAAAATAATGTGTAAGTGTTAATGAAAAACAATGTGAACTATTGCAACTTAACAACTGAGTGACTTATGAAGTCTACAGCTGTAGAGTTTAGTTCCTTTGTGAAAAACATAAAGTTTTATGCACTATTTCAAAACGAATGATGAATGTAACAATAATTTAAATATGCAATGCAAAAACTAAATAAGCAAGATCTATGGTGGTTCAGAGTCTATAATAAGACCTCCTACATCCACTATTACACCACTCAGGTGCCAAATTCAATAAGAAATGATCACTAAGATCAATACAAGTAATTCCCCCTCAGAACTAGATTCACTCAGATTTCTATTCTAAGAATGAAAAAAACTCTAACCTATTCACACAGAATACAAACTCACAAAGAGATATCTACACTAGGTAGAAATTATAAAGTGTGTGAGTTAACAACAAATGTGATTCTTTCTAAGAAATCCTAACCAACTATCATATGAATCACAAAGAATAAAAAATAGAAAAGCTCTCTCTCTCAAAATTATTCACTGTAGACTTGCTCAGATTGAATGCTAGAATGCTCTGGTTGTTGTTATTGTTTCCTCTGAATTGTTCCATTATTTATAGATGAAGATGTGTGTCTTATTTGTTGGAGAATTCAAATTTGAATTCTGGATAAGGCTCCTATTTCTCTCTATAACCTTGCATGTGTGAAGTGGTCCTCCATCTTCACTCAGAATATTACTGGCATTACTATTTGTCCTTATCTTCAGAATTCTGGTTCTCCTTTTGATTTAAACTTAATTAATCATCCAGATTCTTCATGATAAGTGCATCCTTAAGTACTCTCTAGTGAGTGCATAAGTGCTTCACTAATTTGAGTTTTAAGGGTCTTGATAATCTTTGTTAATCTTTAATCTTGTACTTTATTCTTCAAACGGTCTTCTTAGTTGTAGGCTTGATTAGGGTCATAATTGCATCTTTTTGCATCCATTTCTCTATGGTTTTGATGTGCTTATGTTCATATTTGACCCTAAAATGTTATACTTTGTGCATTTAATCCTTTTTTGCTACAAAGTTGTGTTTTGTAGTGAAAACGAGCAAAATCGGCAAAAGACGAGCAAGTTCATAAAAGTTCAGAAATTGTGAGTTGATCCAATGAAGGCAAATGATATACCATGTCGAGCTCTAGAACTCAAGATATGAAGAAAATGAGGAAGTCGAGGATCGACCGAACGAAGCCAAGCTGGGATCGTGCGACCACAAGCCACGTTTGTGCGCCAATAGCCGGGGTTCGTGTGATTGCTGAATCGCACGCACATCCGCACGAGCAAGTTCGTGTGTGTCCTTCTTTAGTTCGTGCACAGGTTCGGTTCTTCACAAAATTAAGGGTTGTTTCGTCTTTTCGCGCGTTTAATGAAGGGCATATTGGACCAAGCATTGTGGGCACTATAAATACTCAAGGATCAGATTCTCAAAGTAATTTTTCATCATTATTCATTAGTTAGATCATTAGGTAGTTTTAGAGAGAGAGATTAGAGGTTACTTAGTGGGTTCTTAGTTAGATTTCATACTTCTCTCTACAATTACTTTTGATCCAACCATTGGATCTTTAATCCGTTTGTTCCATTAGATTAGTCTCGTTATTAGCTTCGATTCTACGGTTCGTTTTATGATTTTGAGCTTTGGATCAAGAGATAGCTTTTCAAGGTTTGATGCTTGTATTTCCATTCATCTACATTTGGTAAGTTTTCCTTTAATTCTCTTATTTTAGTTAATATTCATGATGTTTAGAATGTTAATTGTTGATTTTCATTTCCAATTATCCATGGGCTAATATCCTTGTTGCATGGTTGTATGAATATTATGGTGAATTTAGTATCTTGTTAATCCTATTCATGAATTAGTGATCTTGTTGAATTAGTTCTCTTATTAATAACTTGTATGAATGCTTAATTGGATTGAATGGCTTATATGTTTAGCAATGAAATGAGAATTGAGCTATAAGAACTTTATGCATACCAAGTGTTTGATGTTTGGCTTGTATGATCAATGAGAATTGCATATTAGCCTAGACCTCTTAATTGGAGTGTTGGAAGTTATAGAGAGATCTAGATATCCAATAGAGCCCTTACCTTGTGTTGTAGAGAGATCTAGACACTAGTTGGCTTGATTAACACACCAAGAGACCTTTTGCATGCTAGGATGGATAGGACACTAGAGGAACCATAGTAGGATTACTTCCATGCACTCACTCCACTCTTGCTCATCTCTAAGAGGTGATAGTTAGGATTCACTATTTCTTGCTTGATTTAGTTGATAGAAACCATGATTGTTTTCTTGCTTTCCTAGCTATTAGCCTTTTGTAGACATTCAATACTTGCTTGATATCGCATCGTTTACCTGTGTTTGATATTTAACTTGGTTAACTTGCCACGATAACAACGACCACGTACACTTGAGTGGAAATCATACACGATTTTGGCAAACAAGTTTTTGGCACCGTTGCCGGGGAAACAATTACTTTGTTAGGCTTGTATTGATGTTTACTTTATTTTTCTTTATTTGTTTCTTTGTTTTTCTTTGACTATTCTTGGTGAGTGTTGATACTTGATTATTTTTGTAGGAGTGAACTTACTTGAAGATGGACGAATACAACCAATACTTGTATTCTCCACAATACACATACCCTCCTCAATCATACACATATCAACTTCATCCATATTCACCATCTCCATATCAATCACCTCCTCAATAATTCTACCACCACCCATACCATTATCCGTATCCTTATTCCTCTCCCTATCCTTATTCCTGTCCTTACCCATATCCATATTCATATCCTCCTCCTCCCCACATGTCTAAGGAAGAAGAAGTAGAAATAAAAGAGAAAGATGAACAAGAAGAAGACATATATGATCTAATTGATAGATTTCTTGAAGAGAATCAAGATTTGAATGAGGAAGATTTCAAGATAATCTTGCATTACAATGAAAAAGGATCTTATACCCTCTTCTTCTTTTACTATTCATTCTAAATCTCTTAATATGGACATTTATGATTCTACTTCTTTTGCTAGATTTGATAGGAATCAAGTGAAAGAATAAGAAATGGAGGAAAAGGAAAGAGGTGATTCAAGAGGAGAAAAAGAGAATAATCAAGAAGAGGTAGATGAATGTCCAGTTATGGACATTAGCTTCATGGAGGAAGAACAACAAAATGAAGTGAAAGATGAGTTTCAAGGAGAAATGAGCATCTCTAAACCCTTAAACTCTTCCACTTATGCTTACATTGATAATGTTGTTCATATTGATTTCGTCTTGCCTCTTGATATATTTGATCATAAGTTAGAATTGAAAATCCTCTTGAAAATTTTTTATAGTAGGAGATGGGGGTGGATTGGTTTGAGAAGAGATGAGGAGAAAATTGCTTGTGCTTATAAATTCAAAATGATAAGGAAAGTAGGTGTGTGGGGGTAGAAATCCTACTTGTTTCCTTGATTTTGAAGCTATGAAATTGTTGTTTGATGGGGAGGAGGCCAAATATCCTTGGCCATTTAGCTAACATTGGTGCGTCCGGCTAGGGGACATTAAATCCAAGTGCTAGGTGGGAGGCAACCCACCTTTATATCCCTTTGAGTATCCTTTGTTAGTTAGATTTTTAGTTTGTTTTCATGATTTTGGATTAGGAAGTAAGTTGTGCTATTTTCACTCTTGATTGTTACTTGTGCTTAATTGGTAGTTTGAGGGAGTTTATATTGACATGGTAGGATTGGTATTGATAGTATTGTGTTTGCTAGTATGTGGAATTGTGCTTAATTGCTTAGCTTATGCCATATTCATCATTCTTTTCCAAACTTTTAGGATTTACAATCCGAAAAAGTTTGGGGGGTGTGATCATTCTTCATATGGACTATTTGATATTGATTGATGATGTTTGTGGTGGTTAAAAATTGTTTGAAGTGGTTTAGAAAAAAATAATTCGGAAATGTTGAAAAAAGGCTCTGACCGAGCGGCTGGCTTAAGGTGTCCGAGAGCTGGCCTTAGTGTGTCTGTTTGCTCAAAAAGTGTCCACATGCAAGTGTACGTGATCGCTATATCATCATGGCAAGTTGACCAAGTTTAATATTTATCGAACACAGGGAGATGGGGTCTTGTAAGGAAAATTGTTGTTTCAATTGGAAAGCAAATAAAGCAATAAATGGGAAAGGTATCTAATGTCTACTAATGCGTCAAATAAGTAAACTACTTATCACCTTGGGTTGGAAAGTGAGTAAATGTGAGAGATATGTGTTATGTACTATCCTATGTTTCACATGGTGAGGTATCACTTTATCATGCAATGAGGTATTGTACAATCAATCGGCTAGCCACTCTAACATGCACAAAGGTCTCCCTAGATACACATTAAAGCCTCTAATTGTTCTTACAATTCTCTAAGGATAATTCTCACTATCTTAGGAATTTAATCAAACACTTATCATCCATTGGCCTAATTACAAGAAGATTTAGGAAAATAGACCAATTCTCATTGAGACTAACTCCCTAATGGCCCTTATGATCAACTACACATGCAAAGCATTCATACAATCCATCAATGGAGAGAATTGATCATACAACATCTCATAGCATTCAAAAGATCAACATAATCACCACATTACTCCATAGGAATCATACACCAACACATAAAGGAATTAGCACGTGGCTAATTTGGTAAACAAAAGAACAATTAAGCTAGTAACAATCATCATCATACAAGAAATGTAAAGAAATGTAGAGAGATTACCTATTACAATGAAAATTGGAAAGATACAAATTACCTCTAAAATGCTATCTAACAATCTGGCAATGGAAAATGAAATTCAATCGGTAGAAATGTAGCTCTAGTCCAGACGAGAATGCAGGAATAAACAGATCGACGATCAAAGCGGTAGATCAAAAGTTATCGACGAAATCATAAGTTGAAATCTTAAGAACCCAACTAGTAACTACTTCTCTCTCTCTAATATAATCTAAAAACTTGAATTATGACTTGATTCTAAACTAGATTGCCTTGAGAATATGATCCTTGGAGTATTTATAGTGCCCACAATGTTTAGTCTAAAATGCCCTTCATTAAACGTGCGAAAAAACGAAACAACCCTCGAAATTGGGCCTGCCCGAACCTCCGCACGAGTGCACCATAGTGGCCACACGAGTCCGGTTCGTGCGGTCACTCGTTCAGCCCTTCACCGCCCAAACCAGGCGTCCATCGCATGAATCTGGGCTTGTGGTCGCACGAGCCCAGGCTTGGTTGCGCACGAGCCCGGCTTCGACTCGTCTGATCGATCCTCGACTTCCTCGTTTTCTTCATATCTTGAGTTCTAGAGCTTCGATTGACTCGATTCTTTTTCCGTTGTGACCCTCTCTTCGAAATCTTCGACATGGTATATCATTTTCCTCCATTGGATCAACTCAAAATTTCTGGACTTTTACAAACTTGCTCGTCTCTTGCCTATTTTGCTCGTTTTCACTGCAAAACATAACTTCCTAGCCAAAAAGGGTTAAATGCACAAAGTATAGCATTTTAGGGTCAAATATGAACATAAGAACATCAAAACCATAGAGAAAAGGATGCAAAAACATGCAATTATGACCCTAATCACACCCCCAAACTAAATTGTTGCTCGGCCTCGAGCAACGAAGCGATAAGATAGGGGAATAATTGTATGTATGAAGCATCAAGAACAAGATCAATGCCATAGAATCATCACTCAATATCTAGCAAATCTAAGATATAATATCATCCACTTAACTATCAAAATCAAATCAATTAGCACAATATCAAGTCAATGAGTCATGATCCTCACAAGATAGGTGTTTCACTCAACCCTCAAGTGTTTAGGCTCTCTCATGCATCACACTACATACACATACTACCATAAGCTTGGCTCAAGTCTACATTCTCCACCACTTAGAATGACAAATCAATCACACATCAATGAGGACTTTTAAAGGTTGTAGTGTTGGCTCTTTAGTAGGGAAGGAACATATGGATAAAAGTGACTAAGTATGATTAGTAAAGCATAGAAGGAATCAAAGTAGAGATCATTCACCTCTTCATGCAAATAGTAATCTCATCATGCTCTTTCAAAATCACACTTCAAAGAATCATTGTTAGGATATCTATGTTAGATGTTTTGATGATATAATAAACCAATAGTTTGTAATAGAACCAGCTGAACCTGTTAGTCAGCTAATGAGTAGTTAGAACCAGCTTGAACCTGTTAGTCAGCTGAACCTGTTGATGATAAAAGACATATTCAGACGAAGTCAAGAAGACCAGCTGAGGTGCACACCAGCAGACTTGCACGTCAGCTGAGGTCCAAATATCAGCAGACTGGTACACCAGCTGAGGAGACAGATCAGCTGAGGTCTTATGCTCAGCCCAGATTCTTCGGAATCATTTTAAGGGTTGACTTGCGACATAGAAGGAAGATTCCTAGAATAGAAGATCAATCAATCAAGGGGACAAACTTGATTGATTGTAGATCGCGAATATTGACGGGAATCAAGATGGAGGTTCAATCAATCACAATGATTGATTGAATACAAGATTATAGGATCTCAGATTTCTAGTCCATCCCAACGGCTAGTTATTTGACCCTATAAATTAGAGTAACGGTGATAATTTCAGTATCGAATTTACACGCATTTTAACCTAGCCGAAACTCTGTCAGAATTATCACTTGCACTCAAAAAATCCCATTAATACTTATTCTTTGTAAAAGCTTTGTAGAAGCTGTGAGAAGTCAATTGCGATTGTAGCATTGACAATTTGTAAGAGAGTAGTACTCTCGAAGTGTGTAAGTGAGTAAGTGAGTAAATTAGTGGAGAGTCCCTCAACTCCAAGTTGGATTGAGGAGAGTGGATGTAGGACAGTTGGTCCGAACCACTATAAATCCCTTGCGTCTCATCTTATTTCTTTCTGTTCTTAACTTGTGCACATCACCTAAAACATATTTTCATTAAAATCATTTCCGCACAGTTCACAGCGCACATCTTTCAAATTTAGACTACCTCAGTAGTCTGCTGGTTTTCTGAATAACCAAAATAATTTGAAAAAGGTTTTTGAATCCTTACAAGTCTATTCAACCCCCCCTTCTAGACTTGTTCAAAGGTATTCTTCCCCAAAAACTACCTTTGGGACCAACAAGTGGTATCTGAGATGTGTGTCCAAAAGACCACAGCCTGAGAAAGCTTTTGGTGGTCACCTGGACAGATCCCTGAAAATCTGTTTTTAGAAAATTTTGTGTGTTTTTTATCTAATCACTTGCAGATATGTCTTCCTACAAGAAGAGTGGATCCAAGACGAGGAAGTTGCCAGAATTCTCCATAGAAGACTATGATTACAGGAAATTCAGAATGGAGAATCACCTTGGAGCTATTCATGATCGGATGCTAGATGTTCTGGAGGAAGGGCCAATCAAGTTTTTCTGGGAAGGAGTAAATGATGGCAAGACTCCAGAAGCTGAGATCAGCTAAAGAAGGAAGACAGAGAAGAAGAAGAGTGAACTAAATGATGCTGAAAGGAAACTTTTCAACTTAGATCAAGTGGCCAGAACTGAAATAATCAAGACTCTTTCCAAAGAATATATAGAGAAAATCAAGACGTGCAAAACCGCTAAGGAGATGTGGGAGAAACTCTCCTTGATGTGTGAAGGGACAGATCAAATCAAAGAGAACAAGCTTCAAGCCGTTCTACATACCTTTGACACATTTAAAATGAAAGCTGATGAAACCATTGATCTGCTGGATATGAGGCTGACAAACATACTGAATAAGGCAAGCTCCTTAGGAAAGGATTACTCGGAGAAAAAGATTAATAACAAAATTTTGAGATCTCTTACTTCAAGATGGAGAGTGAAGGTGACTGTAATTAAAAAGACAAAGAATCTATCTGAGATGAGTCATCATACACTGCTATCTCATCTGAAGGCACATGAGTTCGATATCCAAGAAGAAGACCAAGAAGATGAGACTCCAACTTCATCAGCCACAAAGAATGTTGCTTTCTCTGCTGCAACTGATAGTCAAGAGAAGTCCTCTACTCCAGAGGACATGAGCTTAAAGGAGCAACTTGCTTTGCTGACCAAGAAGTTTGACAAGATGTCAAACAAGTTCCAGAAATATAGATCCCATTGGAAGAAGAATAAGAGTGATTCTTCCAGAAGATACCAGAAGTCATCTGATGCCAGAAGACCATCAGATGAACAGGAGACCAGATACAAGTCTCCAGAGAGAAGGAGGGAACCAAGTCCCAGAAGATGAGGAGATGGTGTTTGCTTCACTTGCAACAAGCCAGGACATCTCAGTTATGATTGTCCTCAGCTTACCCCAAGGGAGAGACAAGAGAAGAGGATCAAGAGAGATCGCAGGTTCGCTGATAAGAGGGCTCTGCTGGCAGAGGAGGAGAAGCAGGATATCAGCTCATCCTCATCCTTATCTGATTTTGAATCAGAGGATGATATCTGCCTCATGGCTAAGGTAGAAGAGGTAAATTCTCCTACCCCCTCTGTTAGCTCATCTTGCTCCTCTACCTATTCTATGGAGTCAGATATACACAAGTTGTTATCTGATCTCCAATCCTCCTTAAAAGTTTGTTCTAAGCTGGAAGAGTAGAACTCAAGTCTGAAAGCTGAAGTTCTAAACTTGAGACAAGATCTGGAAAATGCTAGACTACCAGTGATACCCTATGACTCACAAGCTAACAAGTTTGCTGACTTAATAGCAAAATGTGAGGAACAGGAGAACCTGATAGAAAAGATACTTTCTGAGAATACTATTTTGAGTGAAGAACATAATCTGCTGACAGCTAAGTTCGATGAACTCTTCAAGCAGAATGTACTGACAATCAAAAATTCACAGCAGCTTCAGCTGAAAATGGACCAGTTGACTAAGGCAAAGAATGCCGTGTCTGAAATAGCTGAGTCCTCACAAACTGTGAATGACAAAAGGGGTCTTGGTTATCCCTAACCCAAACCACAAAAGAAGAAGAAAGGTGACAGTGGATTAATTAGGGATCCTCGAAAGGATAAAAGGCAAGCTGAGCCTGCATCTGGATCAGAAGGGCAAAGGAGCAGAGGGACAGAAAAGGTCCCAGCTGGATAGAAGAGCTCCAAAGCTCAGAAGTCTGCTGGTGATCACAAGGTTTCAGCAGAGCAGAAGAGTACTAAAACTCAGAAGCCTGCTGACAACCAACATAAGTCCAAAGTTCAGAAGCCCCTAGACCAGAAGAGGAATCCAAGTCATAGCTCAGCTAAGACAAGGAGACCTCAGCAGAATCAGCAGAGGAATGATAAGCCTGGGTCATCTCAGCAGAGTAAACCCAAGCAAAACAGACCTCAGTCCTGGGTTACTTTTAATGTAACCAAAGTAGGCAAGCCTTCACCGGCTAAGGTATATGAGTCATTCGGAGGCACAAGCCAAAATTATCCTTTTGAACAGCTCACCTACAAACCTGTTGTTATCACTCATCGCCCCAGAAAAGATCCTCTGAGAGAGATGAATTTTGTGGACAAATATGGTAGAAGGTTGAGATCCCCTAAACCTCATAAGGATGATCTCTACATGTGGATCCAGAAAGTTGATACTAACCAATCAGGACCCAAAGATAGGGTACCTAAGGCCTGAGTTTTAATTTCAGGTAAACTCTGGCCCTATAGAAAGAGGAGAAGCCAAGGGCCATGTCTGGTACATTGATAGCGGTTGCTCGAAGCACGTGACCTTTGAGAAGCATCTCCTCCAAGACTTTGTAATGCTTGATGGGCCTAGAGTTGTGTTCGGTGACAACAATTTTGGAGTCACCTGAGGAGTAGGCACCCTGCTGATCAAAGGAACAAGAGTTGAAGAAGTCTACTATGTAGAAGGGCTTATGCACAATCTTCTGTCTGTATCACAATTCTGTGACAAGGGATATTCAGTAAGATTCTCTAAGAACTCTTGCCTTGTTATTAATGATTTAAATGAGCAGGTGCTACTAACTGGCCTCAGAAGAGGTAATATGTATCTTGCAGATTTTGCAAGTTGTCCAGCTGACTCATGTTTGGTTGCTAAAAGCTCATCAGAGATCAGCTGGCTCTGGCACAAGAGACTAGGTCATCTGAACTTCAAGACTCTTAACAAGGTTGCAAGGAAGGGTCTAGTCAGAGGTCTACCAAATGAGGTGTTTGCATCTGAGCAGAAGTGTGATGCCTGTCAGAAAGGGAAGCAGACTAAAGCCTCATTCAAAGATGCGCAGAGTACTTCAACAACAAAAGCACTCCAGCTGCTTCATATGGACTTATTTGGACCAGTCTCACCTCTTAGCTTCAGTGGAAGGAAGTACACACTGGTGATTGTTGATGACTATACAAGATTCACTTGGGTAGTGTTCTTGTTAAAGAAGAATGAGACTATGGCCAAGATGTTGGAACTGTTCAAGAGGATTCAGAAGGAGCTGGACCTCAGCATAGTCAGAATCAAAAGTGATAAAGGTACTGAGTTTCTTAACTCTGTTGTTTCTGACTACTGCAGGGACAATGGTATTCAGCATGAGACATCAGCTGCCAGAACACCTCAGCAGAATGGGTTAGCTGAGAGGAGAAACAGAACCCTCAAGGAGGCAGCAAGGACTATGTTAGCTGAATATCAGACTCCTCAAAGATTTTGGGCAGAAGCCATCAACACTGCATGCTTCATCCAAAATAGGTGTCTACTAGTCAAGAGACATGGGAAGACTCCTTATGAAATGTACAAAGGTAAAACTCCTAACCTTTCCTCTGTCCATATTTTTGGGTGTAGGTGTTTCATCCATGATAATGGAAAGACTAAGTTAAAGACTTTTGATGCTAAGGTTGCTGAAGGAATATTCTTAGGATATTCTAGAAGTAGCAAAGCCTATAGAGTCTTTAATAAAGTCTCTCTCTGTGTGGAGGAGACACCCCATGTTGTATTTGATGAATCTATTCATGAGTACAGCAAGGAGAAGCTAGCAGAAGAGGTGGATCAGCTGAATCTGTCAGACAAGCCAGATCTGATTAAGGTATTGGTACCTAGGATAGAATCAGATTCAGATTCAGATGATGAGCCCAAATCAGCTGATAAGCCCTCATCAGCACCAGATGATGGCACATTGACTCCTGACACTAACCAAGGGGGAATATCAGACAAAACCCAAGAGGAGCAGACTATGGCACCTCAAAGGGGCAAGAAGAAGGTGTATGACTTCCCAGCTGAACAGATTCTAGGAGATCCAAGTGTGGGTGTTCAGACCAGAAGGAAGCTAAACTTGGGTGCTCAATTCAGCTGTTATGTGTCTCTGATAGAACCCAAGAAGATCCATGAATCTCTTGAAGAGCCAAACTGGATTGTAGCTATGCAAGAGGAGCTAAATCAGTTTGCAAGACAAGAATTTTGGACTTTAGTAGAGAGGCCCAAACATCAGAAGGTCATAGGCACTAAGGGTATTCACAGTCAGAGGGGATTGACTATGATGAGACGTTTGCTCCTGTGGCATGACTAGAAGCCATCAGATTGTTTCTTGCCTATGCTGTTTTCAAAGGGTTCAAGGTATATCAGATGGATGTCAAGTCAGCTTTTCTGAATGGAATCCTGGTAGAAGAGGTTTATGTGGAACAGCCACCAGGATTTGAGGTTGGGAACAAGGTTTATAGGTTGCAGAAGGCTTTATATGGACTAAAGCAGGCACCTAGAGCTTGGTATGATACTCTATCACTGTTCCTACTGGACAGTGGATTCAGCAAAGGAAAGATAGACAAAACCTTGTTCAAAAAAGAAGATGGAGATGATATCCTCTTAGTGCAGATCTATGTGGATGATATTATCTTCGACTCCCCCAACAAGCAGATGTGTGATCAGTTCAGCAAGCTGATGACCAGCAAGTTTGAAATGTCCATGATGGGGGAGATGACTTACTTCCTTGGACTGCAGGTGAAGCAGATGTCCAATGGAACCTTCATTAGCCAAGCTAAGTATGCCAAGAATTTGATAGAAAAGTTTGGAGTCAGTAGCAGCAGAGAAGCTAAGATTCCAATGATGGCATACTTTAGCATGGATCTAGATGAGGCTGGTGAGAAAGTGGATCAGACACAATATAGGGGACTTATTGGTTCTCTGCTGTATCTCACTGCCAGCAGACCTGATATTAGCTTTGCAGTAGGGGTGTGGGCAAGGTTTCAGGTAAATCCTAAGAAATCTCATCTGGAAGCAGCGAAGAAGATTGTAAAGTATTTGAAGGGTACTTACAATCTAGGCCTCTGGTACTCAGCTTATGACAACTTTCAGCTGAGTGGGTATTCAGACTCTGACTATGGAGGGTGCAAGATTGATAGGAAATCAACCTCTGGCACATGTCAGTTTCTGGGAAGTAAGCTGATATCTTGGTTCTCCAAAAAGCAGACTTTTGTAGCTACTTCCACAACAGAGGCAGAGTACATGGCTGCTGGTAGTTGCTGTTCTCAGCTGCTCTGGATCAGACAACAGCTGAGAGACTATCATGTGATCACAGAAGAGATACCCATCTACTGTGATAGCATAAGTGCAATGGCCATCACTCAGAATCCTGTTCTTCATACCAGATGCAAGCATGTGGACATAAGACATCATTTTCTTCGAGATCATGCTGAGAAGGGAGATATCAGGATGGAGAAGATTCATACGGAGAAGCAGAGAGCAGATGTGCTTACCAAACCTTTAGCAGAGGTAAGATTCAGAGAATTAGTAGCAGAGTTAGGAATGATAGATGGAGGTGCAGTACTCTAGAAAGAAAGTTTTTGGGAATATGGGTAGTCAGCTGGTATCCAGCTGAGGACTATTCTGCTGAAGTAATCAGCTGATCCTCACATCAGTTGATCTGGTATGTCTTCTTATTCTTTCTTTTCTTTTCTCTATCTTGTTATGTCTAACTTGATACAGGGATAAGTCATGAAAGTCAGACAAGGCCACCTTGCTTCAGCTGGTCCATGTCAGCTGACATTAAAGACCCAGATGAGCAGAAAAGATTTTCATGAAGAATATTCTTATTAGCTGACTTTGCCTCGTCAGCTTCTCGATAAGTATTTCTATATTCTTCATGTCGGTTTTAAAAATTTTATAAAATCTTTTCAAAAATTAATAAATCCCGTATTTCTTAAAATAATTTTAGAAAATGGGCAATCAAATCTTTCTTTTACTAAAATTCGGGGATTTATTATCTTTTTCAAAATAAGGTGTCAGTAGTAATTAATTTCTCCCCGCCTAAAATTTTTCTAAAAGCGTGTTCATCATTACCTTTTTTAAAAAGGCGAATCTTTTGGCTGTCAAAACCTTTCTAAACCCTGACACCTACGCATCACCTCCAAAATTCTCAAAGGTCATCTAATCTGGACCTTTGATTTGTGTGATGCAAAATACAAATCTACGATCAAAATTGATCGGTTTTAATTTTTGAAAAACTGCTCATCTTACTCGATTCCTATATATACCCCTTTAACTTCTTTCAGAAAATCTTTCTGCCCCGAATTCTTCCTTTCTCTTTTTACTCTTGCATATTATTCTCTGTGCACCTAATCTCCGTGTTGAAGGTATAGCATCCAAATCTATGCAAAAGATGTTCAAAGAAAAGATGTATGCTGAGATATGTGTCAATTACGACACGACTAGGGTTCCAGAGATTCGGGAAATCCTAAACCTTCTTCAACATCACAATCTCCGAACCTTCATCTCCATGATCCCCCCTGACCATAAAACCCTAAACTTTTACGCCTTTCAATTTCTTCTCAAGGCCCAGTTTAGTTCAAACTCCATAGGCTCCTTGGTTGATGGAAAAGTTGTTGTTATTTCCAATGATGCGGTTGCTAATCTTTTTGGCCTATATTCCACTGGTATTTTACCACATAAATACAAGGAAGCCGACTACCTGGATTCTTTCAAGATATTGGCCAGGAAGAGTCATAGGGATACCACCACGAATCTGAAGAAGTCTATGTTGAGAAGACGATTCTGGTTTTTTATGGATGTGGTGACCAAGGTCATCTTGGCAGAACAGGGGAGTTTGGACGCCATTACCAAACTTCGTCTGAGCGTGGCCAGCACGATCCTCGATGGGGTTCAAGCAGACTGGGTGAGTCTGCTATGGTTTCGATTGGAACAGGAGTCCAAGAGATGTGTTGCCAAGGAAGTGGGTGGTCAACAAGTTTACAGCTTCAAGTCGAAGTGCTACATGGCTACCAAGATTACTATAATCTTGAATCATCTGCTGCCCCAGCACAAGTGGGATGATGATTGGGTTGTTGAGTACAACCACACCAAGTTTCTGAGGAGAAGTAACTTGGATGTTATTGGGCCAGCTGACTCATATTCCAAAGCTGATCCAGTAGCTGCTGCCCCTGGTCCTTCTGCTGGTCATGGAAAGAAGCAGAAGAGGAAGGCTTCAAAGCCTGCTGGAGGGGGAAGACAGAAGAAATCCAAGAAAGAAACCACTCCTGTCCAAAGGAAGCTCTCCTTTGATTCTGATACAGATAATGATACTGTTGTGCTGAGCAGTCTGAAGAAGAAGAAATCTTCAACAGAGAGGGCTACTCTGCTGGTTGATGAGTCTTCTAATGAAGAAGAAGAGCAGGCCATGGAGGTATCAGCTGAGAGAGCTGGTTCAGATGAGGATTCTGCCTCTGGCTCTAATGGAGGGGAGGAAGAGTCAGAAGAGATGGAATCAGTTGAGCCTTCAGTAGCTGAGACAGAGGTTCTCCATTCCTCTGAAGATTCACCATCAGCAGATACACCATTAGCTGCCTCACCCATCAGGTCAGCTCAATCCACTCCCTTATCTGATCCTTCCCAACACAATTCCCCTTCACATTCCCAAAAATCCTATACCTCTACACACTCCACACCCCCTGCTGATCCTTCCCCAGTTTCACAAATCCCAGCTGGCAATGAACTAGAGGAGATAGCTACCTCTGGTGAGCCTTCAGCTATTCCCAAACCCTCTCACCCTGAACCCATTAATCTTGAAAACCCCAACTCCCCCTCAGAAATGGCCAAACAAGCAAGCTTATCTCACCATCGTTCAAAGGGGCCTCTTGAACGAGGGATGATCATAACTACCCTAGCTCACATATCCCTTTACATCCCAGAACTCAACCCATACCCAGCCTATCAAGACATTCTTTCTGATGGTCTCGCCTGGGCACAAGCGAGAGAAGGGTCAGTTACCTTCTTTCTGGAATTAATAAAGGAGATGGGAGAAGCAGCATTTACCGAGTGGGAAAAAATTTTGATGGATGCCTTGGAGGTTAAGGAACCATCCAGCTGACATCCCCCGAAAGGTTGAGGAAGGTTGCCCGTGCTTTATTGCTCAAGGATGGGGTTGCACTGGATTGCCCAGAAATTGCTGAGTCTGAGTTTATCCCTCCGGCAGTAAACTTTGAGATCACCCCAGCTGATCAGGTAACCCCTAAAATTTTAGGTCAGCTTAAAGACTATTTTGATGATCACATCAGGGAGGTCAAAGCCACTCTGTTGGCTGCCAAGTCTGCTGCCCCCTCTCTGATTGAAAAACAAGTTCATCAAGTTCTGCTGGATCATCAAAATAAGCTGAAAGAAGCTATGGAGGACAGCTTATATGCCACCAGGATAGAGTTTTTCAACACTCTACAGAATTTCAAGTCGACTGCCAGGGCATTTACTGATGATGCTTCTGCTTCCCTCTCTGCTGAATCTGAGAGATTCAGACTGGTCTCTGAAAAGTTGGAAGGTCAAATTGCTGAATGCAAACACGGTCAGGAGGACCTAAAAGCCATTGTGGATAATCTTTCTACTTCTCTACCCTCTGCTTCGATGATTGATGATATCAAAAAGGGGGAAGAGAAGAACTCAGCTGCTATTGCTGCTCTGCAATCTGAGATGGCCTCTCTGAGAGCTCAACTGGTAGATAACCATGGTGTTCTATCTGCTAGAGTAGAAAATGTTGAAGATTATATCAATACAAGAAAGGTTGCAGCTCAGAAGACTCAGGAGCTGAGAGATCAGAAGATAGCTGAGGCCCTGCAGAGGCAAGAAGTGGTTGCTGAAGAAAGAGAGAAAAAGAAGAGGATTATGAATGCTGAACTGGATGAGAAGCTGGCAAAGGAGTTGCAGCTAGCTGAAAAGGAGACTCCAGAAGAGAGGAGGAAGAGACATGAAAGAGAAATGAATGATGAGCTGGAGAGACGATATTAGGGGAAGCTGAAGAAGCATGGGAAAGCAGCCTCTCAGGGTAGCAGGACTAGAAGTGGAAAGTAGATTAGGGATCCGAATGAGCCTTTGGTTGATGGACCAATTGATATGTTCTACAATCAACTGTCAGATGAGCTTGTGCATCTTCGGAAAATCATAAAGGCTAAGACCATGATCTACTTCTACGTTCTCAGAGGAGAAGATACAAGAGGAGAAAGAGAGAAGAATGCTGAGTTCAGAAACTGGTTGAAGGAAACCTTTCCAAAATTCTTCAAAGCTATTTCAGATGAGATGCTTAAGCTGGATGTACAGCCGGAGTTGCCAGAGATAGAGTACCTTCCAACTGCAACTGATGAGAGTGGGAAGATAGACTGGGTGGAAATCAGGAAGCATTGGCTGCAGATTACACAACTTTTTCCTCAACTCTCTGACAATTCTCTGCCAGCTCTGAGGGAGATAGAGAAGAGATTCCTTGACTGGTTGCAAGTTCCTCTCAACAGCAGAAGACCTCTCCTCATGTAATAGTCCAGCTGAGTCAGCTGAGGATTAGTTACTTCTTTCTGATTGTACTCTCTCTTTTGATTTAATGAAGCTTTATGATTCCAGACAACTTCTTGTTGTCAGCTGCGTTTTTATTCTATCTAAAGATCTTATTTAAAGATCTTCTTTTTTGTCCTATGATAATCTTAATTTTGATTGAATATGCTTATCTGTTGAGATCATCTGAGTTGGTTTTGATATCATCAAAAAGGGGAAACTTGTTAGGATATCTAAGTTAGATGTTTTGATGATATAATAAAGCAATCAGTTTGTAATAGGACCAGCTGAACCTGTTAGTCAGCTGATGAGTAGTTAGGATTAGATAGGTTCGAGTGAGGGGGAATCTACCTTGCTGCCTAGAAGATCCGAAGCTATCACAGAGAAGAAGACCAGCTGAGACCTTGAGGACTTAGCAGATTTTAGAGGACAAAAGATTTAAGCAGCTGACACTGAAGTATCGAGAGCAGATCATCAGAGGAGTTAACATCAGCTGATATCAGAAGAGATAGATCAGCTGAAATCAGAAGATCAGCTGATCAGCTGAGAGCACGTCGCAGACAAGATAAAGACCTTGGATAAAAGACATATTCAGACGAAGTCAAGAAGACCAGCTGAGGTGCACACCAGCAGACTTGCATGTCAGCTAAGGTCCAAGTATCAACAGACTGGTACACCAGCTGAGGAGACAGATCAACTGAGGTCTTGTGCTCGGCCTAGATTCTTCGGAATCATTTTAAGGGTTGACTTGCGACATAGAAGGAAGATTCCTATAATAGAAGATCAATCAATCAAGGGGATAAATTTGATTGATTGTAGATCGCGAAGATTGACGGGAATCAAGATGGAGATTCAATCAATCACAATGATTGATTGAATACAAGATTATAGGATCTCAAATTTCTAGTCCATCCCAATGGCTAGTTATTTGACCCTATAAATTAGAGTAACGGTGATAATTTCAGTATCGGATTTACACGCATTTTAAGCTAGCCGAAACTCTGTCAGAATTATCACTTGCACTCAAAAAATCTCATTCACACTTATTCTTTGTAAAAGCTTTGTAGAAGCTGTGAGAAGTCAATTACGATTGTAGCATTGACAATTTGTAAGATAGTAGTACTCTCGAAGTGTGTAAGTGAGTAAGTGAGTAAGTTAGTGGAGAGCCTCTCAACTCCAAGTTGGATTGAGGAGAGTGGATGTAGGACAGTTGGTCCGAACCACTATAAATCCCTTGCGTCTCATCTTATTTCTTTATGTTCTTAACTTGTGCACATCACCTAAAACTGATTTTCATTAAAATCATTTCCGCACAATTCACAGCGCACATCTTTCAAATTTAGACTACCTCAGTAGTCTGCTGGTTTTCTGAATAACCAAAATAATTTGAAAAAGGTTTTTGAATCCTTACAACTATATTCAAACCCCCCTTCTAGACTTGTTCAAAGGTATTCTTCCCTAAAAACTGTCTTTGGGACCAACAATCATTCTTCCCTTTTTGCAAAATCGTGAATATACTCACAACACTAGAGTCAAACTTGACCATAATTTTTCAAAAAGTCAACCTTTTCAATTTCTTGCAAACACTTGCCTTTGAACCTTCTTTTCATAACAATCCATGCATAGAATTTCTTTCCACCTTGGCCACCAATTTCTTCATCATATCACCAATCTTCCTTCCTTCTTTTCACTCTACTAATCATAAGGACAAGAGAGTTCCAAAAAGGAAGGAAAATGTCTTAAAGTGGGGTTAGCCAAATGAAAGGATTATAAGCACAAAATGGGTAGCAAAGGATATCAAAATCAATGGTAGGCTCATAGGGCTAAGTGGCTCAATGTAGATCAAAGAAAATGCCGCAAATAATCTCATGTGAAATCATTATCTAATATAGCCTCAAATAAGACTAAAGCCAAGTTCTAGAGTATAATGCACATGTGTGGAACTCACATCAAAGAATATCATCCGTTCAAGATTGAAACGGGTAAAATTTGGCTCAAACTCACGGGTATAGGTGATCAAGACTCATATCATCTCAAAATGCTCATATCAATGAAATCTCAAGAATCATGAAATCAAAAATATCAAAGATAAGACAAGAATCAAGCAATAAATCCACTACACTAATCAAGACTTTCCACTCATCCACACAACAATAAGCATATCTCATGCATTCACTACTCAAAGCAAACAACAATATGGCCAAAAATAACAAGCAAAATAAGGCCGCACAATAAGCATATGGTCCAAAACATCATAGAAGCACTAAAAATCATCATGAGAATAGCATTGCGAAGAGAATGGCAAAACGATCACACCCTCCAAACTTTTTTGGACCAAGGGTCTAAAAAGTTTGGCAAAGAAGTGGAGACAAGATCAAACAATGCACAATAATAAAGCTCAAACTCATAAGCATCATGTTATTACCTGATTAAATCCTTATGTGGCTGGGATCAGAATAACAAATAAGTATGTAAATAGTTGAATAATCGGGCTGAAAAAGTAAATAACACAGAGATTTGCCTAGGTCTTGTCTTGCAAGTGCTAGGACTTAAGAGTAGTCTTTGTATTGATCAAATTCGTGGATCTTTACAATGATGACCCTATTGCCACATTTATAGACGATCTCATTTATGGTACGTGCACCTATTATGCTACGTTGGTCAACTAAACAGTTACAAATATTATTACAGGAAGTCTTCTCTCCATAAAAGGTAGTTTCCTTGTGTGGGGATTGAATGATGTTACATATGCCATAAATTATGCATAATAGCTTTAATTCCTCTGTAAGGGTTGACCATGAGCTTGCTCGTGCCCGTAGGTGCTCGTCTTGCTCGTGCTTGTAGGTGCTCGACTTGCTCGTGCACGTAGGTGCTCTACTTGCTCGTGCCCGTAGTGCTCGATTTGCTCGTGCATGTAGATGCTCGACTTGCTCGTGTACGTAGGTGCTCGACTTGCTCGTGCACGTAGGTGCCCGACTTGCTCATGCCCGTAATGCTCGACTTGCTCGTGCATGTAGGTGCTCGACTTGCTCGTACCCGTAGGTATAGATCTTGCTCATGCCCGTAGGTATAGATCTTGCTCGTGCTCGCGGATATGGGCCTTGTTTGTGCTTGCACTCCAAGGTCTCTTGTATTGGGTTTGGGTCTCGTCCGATTATTTATGGGCTTGGGCCCATTGTAATAATCGTACCACAACAATTGCCCCCTACTTTTGATACGCTCGACTCTTTGAGGTGTAGCATGTTAAAAGTAAGTCAAGAGTAGAACTGGCTGGGATTAATAAGAGATCTTGTCTGAGGATACGCTAAAGTAGTTGATGTTGCTCTGCATGCCTTTGAGCCTTAATTCGCCTTGATGAAAATATTCAAAATAATTTTTAATTTTTCTGAGACAGAGAAGACTTCACTGCTACTACGTAGACTATGAAATCATGTCTCAGAAAAAATTAAAAAATCCGATCACTTTCTGAGGCTCGCCTTCATGAAATAAAATCCAGAAAATTTCACTCATTTTTTATAAAATATGATCTCGCACGCTGAATATCAAGAAGAAAAATTTAAAATAATTTTTAATTTTTTCGAGATAGAGACGATTTCACTGCTACTACGTAGACTATGAAATTATGTCTTAGAAAAAATAAAAAAATCCAATCACACTCAGAGACTCGCCTTGCGAAATAAAATTCCAAAAATTCTACTTCTGAGATGGATTAGTGGAATTAAAGTTGATGTTGTAGTCCTCAAATCAATTGAGAATTTATTCTTGCCTAACTCAGGTGCACGACCCAAATTAACTCACTGAAAATGTTGGCCCAAATCCTTTCTTAATTGGTATGGCCCGAATTTAAATATATGAAAATATTGAATTCTCCCCCCATAATTTATTCAAATCTTGAATAAATATTCTCTACATATGTATGTATAAAAAATCACATCCTGAAGCCACTTTGAACTCCTTCAAAATTTGCAAATTGAAATCATAAACTTATGGTACACCCAGAGTCGTCCTTTGCAAATTCTTTCCTTCATTTTTTTTTATATTGGCCGACGAATTTGACCATTTCAAACAAAAAACATGAAGTAGGCTGCTCCTTTCCTAAGCAAACAACCTGCATGCCACTGCCATTATTTCCTTTTTCTCCTTGAATCAAGGCATCCCATCTTCATTCATGGGCATATAATATATATATATCTTTTATTTGCTAATGATCGTGGCCCACTAATTAGCCATGGCAATATCCTTTCCTTTCCAAAATAAGGAATCATATCTAATCACACATAGCAGCAGTCCTCTTCTTTCTCATTTTATTTTAAGATGCCGCAAAAGTCGACCAACTCATATCAATTAACAGTCGACGTCCTTCTTTATTTTGGGTATTATCAGACATGCAATAAATCAACTCATAATCTAGGTCCCATATTTTCTGACCAAATCACAGCTTCGTAAGCCCAAGTTTTGAAACTTAGGAACACAATTCAAAATAAAAATTATCCGTAGGATAAATTATGGCAATGTGTCTTAATTGGTCCTAAAATCGCCCAGATTTTCCATGTTTGAAGGTGATCAAATCTTTGACTATACTCGGAAGAAATACGCTGACCTTCTATATTTTGGTGTCATCACAATTTATATTTTTTCGCAAAAATACTCCTTAGATCGCGGCAAAAATATCGAACTGCATCCTTACGGTAAGAATTTGAGCGCGTAAAATTTAGCCCAAAAATAGTTGAAGCAGCTGTCATCTCTTTTCTCGAACAAATTTGTCAATATATATATATATATTTCCAACATAACCTTCTGGCCGTAACAATTGACCAGGAAATCTTCTCAAAAGAAATCAATCTGCACCTTCTATATATATATGTATATATATAATAGACAAGTTCCGATTCTGCAGTGAGAAAACAACGCGGTGTGATTTCTGTCTCGCACGCGAGTCGGTCCTTCACATCTTCTCTGACGGGCACCAGATCCTCGTGTCCGGGCTCTCAAAACTCCGACGACGATTTGCATCAACAGTGTCGCCTTGTGCAACGATTTGAAGAAGACATCGCTCCGCTCTCCAGTCTCCATCATCGCAGCCACGTTCAACCAATTTTCGCTGAAAATTGCTCGACTTGCTCCACTCTTGCCGGAATCCTGTCGTTCCGCTCTCTCGGCCACAGTCGATGGCAACCTCGATTCGCTGCCATGGTTGTCGCCGGAATTCTACCCCATAGCCGCATCTGTTTATGATGGTAACTTGATGTACATTTAACTTGAGATATGTAGGATCTGATGGTAAGACGCCCATAACTGCATTTCCATCATTTATGTCGTCTTGAAACGCAAACCAATTGGACTTTGCGGTCAAAACTGCTCTTGTAGTCATCGTCCAATCTTAATAATGAAACTACAACCTCTGCAGATTTGGCATTAAAATAAATGTCCTCTTCATTAACTCGATCGTCGACGGTAAGCTATTTGAGAAAAAAATGACCAACTGAGATAACAACAGATTTTTTTTCTTTACAACTGCACGACTATCAACGTGCACGACCGACTACTACGGATTACTATAACTAGTCCCCTCTTACGACGGAAGCGGTGATGCTCTTCTTCATTTGCCTCTGGTACAGGTAAATGCATTTACAAAAATCGTTCGCAAATCTTGATTGCCCATATATATATATTCCTGTTCATTTGCAGATCGAAAGAAAATCACTAGATGAAATTTTCAATATTCTCAGCGTGTGACATCATCTCCTCGCGCGTTTATTATTACGGCAACACTCTTTGGTGAACTCGGTCGATGGTGCTCTCCAACCTCGAATCCTCGTCAACAGCAGCCTCTCAATTGTGTTATAGTAGTTGGCAAAACTGCTTCTCACGTCATTAAGGTTGTTGGCAGCGGTTTTCCTCCACCATGTCGTGAGCTCATCGCTGCCAGAAGATCGATGTGCCATAACCCATATTTTCATCTCCGCCAACCTCAGTTCGCAATGCTTGGTCAGTGACGGACTACGGTTCCCACTGCCTCTCCGTTGTGTGATGTCGCTCAGGAGGTGGTTGTCTCCGCCAGCCTCTGCTCGCAATGCTTGGTCAGTGACGGACTACGGTTCCCCCTGCCCAGCATTACGGTTCACAACACTCGGCTTGGGAAGGACTACGGTTCCCTCTGCTCAGCAATACGGTTTGCGACACTCGGCCTGGGACGGACTACAGTTCCCCCTGCCCAGCATTATGGTTCACGACACTCGGCCTGAGAAGGACTACGGTTCCCCATGCCCAGCATTACGGTTCACCACACTCGTCCTGGGACGGACTACGGTTCCCCCTGCCCAGCATTACAGTTCACGACACTCGGCATGGGACGGACTACGGTTCCCCTGCCCAGCATTACGGTTCACGACACTCGGCCTGGGACGGACTACGGTTCCCCCTGCCCAGCATTACGGTTCACGACACTCAGCCTGGGACGGACTACGGTTCCCCCTACCCCGCCGTCCGCGATATCGTTCAAGCAGAGGTTGCCTCTCCGAGCCAGGCATGCTTGTTATTCTCCTACAACCTTTGTGCGACGTCGGCTTCCCAAAGAGTGTTCTTTCCATAAAATTTCAATAACTGAGTAAGTTATAATTCTTATTCTTTGTTTTTTATCTTAAACATTATATCCCGTAGAGTTCATAAACCATATAACGACGGCGTTGGATCTTCGCGTAAATGTGAGTCACTCTCATACGGGACTTCTCCGTGACATGGACGATGATTTTGACAAACCGATGTTGGTGTCACCGAATAATCCTCCAAATGACATGACCATCTGTAGATGACCGGGATCATAGTCGGATAAAATAAATTTTCGAGAATAACTCTTCTGATATTCACTGTGATATTGAACGAGCTTGGTCGTTGTGGAGACGATTTGTGCACGAAATTGCTGGACCTACTCCGAGTCCTTCTTTTTCCAAATATTTGTCTGAACATCCCTATCGTCTGGTATCTCACGCCCCGGAGTCATTTAGGAGAACTGAAAGGACGACTTGGAATTCTAGTAAATTTAGGAGCACTGTGACTCTAACTGACCTTAACTCTTGGCGTGGAAAATGGGGCACACCTAGTGATGTTCATTTCCATGTTCCCTACTCGAGTGAAAGAGCGGATCAACCTCCCCCGGGGATGGTAGCAGTGACTTATGACATGATGGAAGTGGGTCTTCGTTTTCTCTCTTTATTTGGCCATCACGTATGTGTTTCAATATTGGGAAATTGCCCCCAAACAGCTGATGCCTAACTCCTGGTTTCACCTTATGAGCATTCTGATCATCTTTGGGGAAATTTTGATTGTATCGACCAAGCCATCTGAAATGGACAATTTTTTACATCCGTTGTGATTGGACTTGATGATCTTGAGATTGTTATCTGAGAAATCCATGAGGATACCACCTTGCTAGCTACTCAGATGTTAGCTCTTTAGACAACAAACCTGACTACTCAAGCTCCAACAGATATGTACCTTCGACGCATAGCCTGCCGTGCAAGAATTTTCCTATGCATCGCTTAGACTCTTAAACAACTGCTCAAATAAGGATCAAATCAATAATGAGGTCCAATTGAGGATATTGTGCTCTGTGGTCAATGCTCGATCTACTTTGCTTTTGCGGATGCAATTTAAGTCGCTTTGCATGCTCGTCAAGTATGGACTCTTTATGCCCCCAATCATATTGTGATCAATTAATATCATCAAAACAATTTGATCACGTGATATGAGCTCGGAGATGAATGTGTTTTAACCAGTGGACGTCCAAATTTTTTATTAGACCATCTTGTCCTTGTACAATATTTGGACTTTAAAGTTATGCTCTCATAAACTTGTGCTAGGGAGATAATTAGCTCGCCTAGACATAAAATTTTGGCAACTCTGATTGCAAGATAATTAGCTCGCCTTTGAGTTGATTTTGCCCGTATTGAGAGATGATTAGCTCGTCAAGGGACTTTGTTTTTATAGGATTATTCTCATCAGTTATATTTATCGAGCTAAATCCACCGCGCCTCACACTAAACTCAATTTGCAAGATAATTAGCTCGCCTTTAGTTTAGATCGAACGACTTTGGCCTAGGGAAATAATTAGCTCGCCTAGACATAAAATTTTACCAACTCTGATTGCAAGATAATTAGCTCGCCTTTGAGTTGGTGTTGCCCGTGTTGAGAGATAATTAGCTAGTCAAGGGACTTTATTTTTAAGGGATTATCCTCGTCAGCTATATTTGTCGAGCTAAATCCGCCGCGCCTCACACTAAACTCAATTTGCAAGATAATTAGCTCGCCCTTAGTTTAGATCGGGTGACTTTGGCTCCAAATATAGTCATGCTCGCTAATTTCAAATAACGCTTGCGCGAGAATACTTTGGAACTCGCTAACTTCAAATGACGCTTGCGCGAGGTACTTGGAGCTCGCTAACTTCCACTGAAGCTTGCGCGAGGTGTTGTTCACAATAATTTTGTAAAGACAAGATTTATTTTATTCATGTATAACAATATCTGTACATGCCCCCAAGACTTTACAAAATGGTCGTACATCTTATTAAGAATGAAATCCTCTACTATGATCTTGGAGTTGAAGTACTTCTTCTTGCTATCCTATTAGAGCTTATGCACATGCTCCCAGCTCAAATTGAAGGTTCCACTCCAAAAGAAATTACATCTTCATCCTCCAAGTTGGCAACTTCAGTTTGTTGGCGATGTGGAACTCAGGTTCCTCGTCCTCTTTTCAAAGGACCTTGATTAGTATTGTCTTGCCTTGGTGATGGTCGTTTAACAAATTTGTTCAACCTTCCTTCCTTAAACAACTTCCACAGTTGTCCAAGAAGATCACGACACCTGCTTGTATTATGACTAGGGCTATCATGATAGGCACAAAATTGTTTGTCATCGGGCTGGCATGGCACATTCCGTAGTGGGCGAGGTGGTTCAAGCATATCCTTGTCTTTTATAGCATTAAAAATATATGCTGGAGTTTGATTAAGTTTTTCAATGATACCTAACTCATCTCCATCGTTGAATCTTTTGAAGGTTTCTGGAGTTTTGGATTCTCGTCCTCCATTTCTCTTTTTGAATGAAGACAAATTCTCTTGTTTTTCATCCACCTTTACCTCCCCAAATCTCTGGGTCAATAATTTTTTACAGTTAATGAGCTCACCTACTCGTCTCCTACATTCCACATATGTAGTGGGAAGGTCTTTGGTAAGACTGCGGAACATGGGGGAATCTCCCCTAAATCCTCAAAGTAGAGAATGCAGCGCAAGCTCATCGCTCACAGGCTCACCACCGAGGATGATCTCATCAACTCTATCGATATACTGCTCGTCTCCCTCATTTTTCTATTGTCGGGCTCTCATCAATCGATGGCGACTTTCCAGCTTGTTGATTTTTGCAGTGAAGTATGATACAAACTTCTCCCCAAGCTCGGAGAAACTATGGATGGAATGAGGAGGAAGATTTACGTACCATTTATGGGCTAGTTCACCTAGAGTGAGAGGGAATTGACGGCATTTTGTTGCATCTGTCGCACCTCGACAAGTTATATAAATCCTATACTTGGAGAGATGAGTCTCCGGATATGTCCTTCCCTCATAGAGAGGAGCTTGGAGAGGACTTATCTTCGATTGGACCAGAGCATCTTCCAGTTCGATGGGCAAAGGCTCATTTTCCGAGCTTAATTGCTTATGAAGATCTCTTTTTGATTTCACCTTGCCCTCTACCTCGGCTAACCTTTTTTGTAAATCCTGCAAAAGGGATTGTTGGCTATCTTGCATAGCCACTGCTGGTCTTATCACCTCAACAACTGGTTTACCAAAATCATAATGAGAAAAACCCCCTGGGCCCAATCGATCATGGGCTGAAATTCGGGGTTGGTCGCGTCTAAGTAAAGCACTTTGCACAAAGCTCATTTCTTGACTGGCCGAATTTCTAGGTTCAACGCTTCTTGAATACGAGATTTGCGTTGGAGTGTAGTTAGAGGACCTTGTCAATGATTCTGGAATGGAAGAATCTTGTGGTATTTCTCGGTTGGCAGGCCATGATGAGGATCTCGTGGAGAGATCTGAACCAAGTCGGTTGAAAACCGATCGAGATTCAGATTCTGTTGCCTGCTCATCCACTCTTTTCATTTTATTTCGACGAAAATTATACTTTTTCTTCGGAGCAGAGGAAGAACTCCGTGCTGCACTCATCTCTTTGGCTTTTTGCTGGAGTTCCCGAACAAGTGAATCCATTTCCTCGGGAGACTCAAAGTCTTACATACGGATAGGCATCAATTCCCTTGTCCGATGCCCGGGGTTGGTCTGAGCACGCTCAGTCACGGGGACTTGGTCCAAGGTGTGTGCATTTCTATCAGACTGATTCCCATTTGAATGAAACGTTGAATATCCAACATAAGTATTGTATAGAGTATCATGGGGAGTATTAGCAACCTTTGATTTTGTCATTTTAAGGATGGGTTGGAGAAGATCTTCGAAACTAAAACCTTGAAGATAGTCTTCAAAACTTTCTTAGAGACTTAAGGATTTGAAGATGAACTTCAAAATCTGAGTCTAAGTCCTTAAGATTTGTAGATGTATGTATTCGATTTGGACCCTCCTTCTAGCGCCAATTTGTTATTACCTGATTAAATCCTTATGTGGCTGGGATCAAGATAACAAATAAGTATGTAAATACTTGAATAATCGTGCTGAAAAAGTAAATAACACAGAGATTTGCCTAGGTCTTGTCTTGCAAGAGCTAGGACTTAAGCGTAGTCTTTGTATTGATCAAATTCGTGGATCTTTACAATGATGACCCTATTGCCACATTTATAGACGGTCTCATTTATGGTACGTGCACCTATTATGCTACGTTGGTCAACTAGACTGTTACAAATATTATTACAGAAAGTCTTCTCTCCATAAAAGGTAGTTTCCTTGTGTGGGGATTGAATGATGTTACATATGCCATAAATTATGCATAATAACTTTAATTCCTCTGTAAGGGTTGACCATGAGCTTGATCGTGCCCGTAGGTGCTCGACTTGCTCGTGCTTGTAGGTGCTCGACTTGCTCGTGCACGTAGGTGCTAGACTTGCTCGTGCCCGTAGTTCTTAATTTGCTCGTGCATGTAGATTCTCGACTTGCTCGTGTACGTAGGTGCTCGACTTGCTCGAGCACGTAATGCTCGACTTGCTCGTGCATGTAGGTGCTCGACTTGCTCGTGCCCGTAGGTATAGATCTTGCTCATGCTCGTAGGTATAGATCTTGCTCGTGCTCGCGAATATGGGCCTTATTTGTGCTTGCACTCCAAGGTCTCTTGTATTGGGTTTGGGTCTCGTCCGATTATTTATGGGCTTGGGCTCATTGTAATAATTGTACCACAACACATCATAAACTATAAGATCAAAGTCATCATAATCCATCACAAAGCAAATACAAAGAGAACACCCACAAACTTGGCTAGGCCAAGTATTTCACAAGGAGAAAGGGAACAATACCTCACCCTTGGAGCAATGATACTATGAAAGAACCCCCTTGGATAATAAGCACCTACACAAACAAAAACACCAATCAACAATACTATCAACAATAAAAGCTACAAAATTAACCACAAGGATGGGTTGTTGTTTGCCAAAATTGTGTATGATTTCCACGCAAGTGTACGTGGTCGTTGTTGTCGTGGCAAGTTAACCAAGTTAAATATCGAATACAGGGAAACGATGCGATATCAAGCAAGCATTGAATGTTCACGAAGGCTAATAGCTAGGAAAGCAAGAAAACCATCAAGGATTCTATCAACTATTGCAAAGCAAAGTAAATCCTAACTATCACCTCAAAGAAGTGAGCAAGTGTGAAATGTACATGGAAGTAATCCTACTATGGGTCCTCTAGAATCCTATCCACCCTAGCATGCAAAAGGTCTCTTGGTGTATTAATCAAGCCAACAAGTGTCTAGATCTCTCTACAACACAAGGTGAGGCTCTATTAGGTGTCTAGATCTCTCTACAACTCCTAACACTCCAATTAAGAGGTCTTAGGCTAATATGCAATTCTCATTGGTCATACAATCCAAATATCAAACACTTCGTATGCATAAGGTTCTTATAGCTCAATTCTCATTTCATTGCTAAAACATATAAGCCATTCAATCCAATTTAACATCCCAATCATTCATACAAGTCATTAATAAGAGAACTAATCCAACAAGATCACTAATTCATGCATAGGATTAACAAGAACTAAATTCACCATAGTATTCATACAACCATGCAACAAGGATATTAGCCCATGGCTAATTGATAGAACAAAACAACAATTAACATTGGAATCATCATGAATATTAACTAAAACAAGAGAATTAAAGGAAATCTTACCATAGGTGAAGAAATTGAATACAATCTACAAACCTCCAAAATGCCAACTCTTGATCCAAAGCTTGAAAACATAAATCGAACCGTAGAATTGAAGCTAATAACGAGACAAAGCTAATGGAACAAATAGATTAAAGATACAATGGTTGGATCAAAAACTATTGTAGACAGAAGATTGAATCTAACTAAGAACCCACTAAGTAACTACCTAATTCTCTCTCTAAACTAATCTAAGAACTTGGAATAATGAAGATCTAATGCTTGGAAATCTGATCCTTGAAGTATTTATAGTGCCCATAATGCTTGGTCCAAAATGTCCTTCATTAAACGCGCGAAAAGACGAAACAACCCTCGAAATTGGGCCTGTCCGGGGCATCACACGAGTGGCCTTCTGCTGCCACACGAACTGGGCTCGTGTGAGCCCCTTCTTGTGGTCGTGTGGTGGCTCATCGCCCGAACCAAAGGCCTGCTGCACGAGTGTGTGCCTTTGGGTGCACGAGTCGAAGCTTGTGGTCACACGAGCCAGGCTTAGTCGATCCTCGACTTCTTGTTTTCTTCATATCTTGAGTTCTAGAGCTCCGATTGACTCCGATTCTTCTTGCTCGTTTCTTCCTCATTTTGCTCGTTATCATCTATAAACACAACTTTCTAGCCAAAAAGGGTTAATAGCACAATTTATACCATATTAGGGTCAAATATGAACATAAGAACATCAAAACCATATAGAAATGGATGCAAAAACATGCAATTATGACCCTAATCACACCCCCAAACTAGATTGTTGCTCGTCCTCGAGCAATGAAGCAATAAGATAGGGGAATAATTGTGTGTACGAAGCATCAAGCACAAGATCAAATGCCATAGAATCATAGCTCTATATCAAACAAGTCTAAAATGTAATTTTATCAAATCAACAATTAAAATCGAATCAATGAATAAATTGTCAAATCAACAAGCCATGATCCTCACATAGAAGTGTATAGCTCATCTCTCAAGTGCTTGAGGTTCTCTCAATCTTCACACGATGATACAAATACTACCATAAGCTTGGCTCAAGTCTCCAATTCTCCACCACTTGAAATGACAAATCATTCACACATCAATGAGGACTTTCATAAGGTTGTAATGTTGGCTCTTTGGTAGGGAAGGATAGATATGGATAAGAGTGACTAAGTATGATTAGTAAAGCATAGAAAGAATTAAGTAATAGTCATCCAAATCTTCATGCCCTTTTGCATCTTCTAAATCACACTTTCAAGATCATTTTTCCCTTTCTTTGCAATTAATTGCCATACTCACAACAAAGGTCAACTTGACCATATTTTCAACAAAAGTCAACTTTTTCTCATGCTTTGCTAGCACTTGCCTTTTTCACAAATTTTCAATCCATGCATAAAATTCTTCATATCTTTCACTTTAGGCCACCATGTTCTTCATCATATCACCAATCTTCCTTCCTTCTTTTCACTCTACTAATCATAGGGACAAGAGAGTTTCAAAAAGGAAGGAAAATGGCTTAAAGTGTGGTTAGCCAAAGGAAAGGTCAATAAGCACAAAATGGTGAGCAATGAATAATAATATCAAGGTAGGCTCATAGGGCAAAGTAGCTCAATATAGATCAAAGATGGCCTCAAATCATGTCAGGTGAAATCAATGTCTATTGTAGCCTCAAACAAGACCAAAGCCAAGTTCTAGAGTATAATGCACATGTGTGGAACTCACATCAAAGAAATATCGTCCGTTCAAGATGGAAACGGGCATAAATGGCTCAAAACCTCACAGGTATAGGGTGATCATGACTCATCTCATGTCAAAAATGCTCATATCATCAAAATCTCAAGTATCATCAAATCTATAGCACAAAAGATAAGATAAGAATCAAGACATAACTCCACTACATCCAACATGAACTTTCAACTCATCCACACAACAATAAACATATCTCATGCCACACTACTCAAAACTAGCAACAAAATGACAATCATAAACAAGCAAAATAAGTCATCAATATAAGCATATGGTCTAAAAACATCATAGAAGCACTAGAATCATCCTAAGCATAGCATTGCAATGAGATTTGCAAAACGAACACACTCCCCCAAACTTTTTTGGACCACAGGTCTAAAAAGTTTGGCAAATAGTGAAGAAAAGATCATGCAATGCTCAAATCAAAGCACAATACAACAAGAATCAACACATAAGCTCAAATAGCAATGTACAAAAGAAGAAACTAACATGAGGAAAAGGAAGCAAGTAACAAGCATAAGTAAGAAGAGAGTATAGAAAACATACCTATGTAAGGAAGTGAAGAGTAGAAATGTAGAGCTTGAATTCCAAGAATTTTCCTCTCCTCTTCTTGTGTGTTTTGGAAAAGTGAGTGTGCAAGAATGTGGTGTAAAATGTGTGTGTTTGTGTGTGGAAATTAGTGTACAATGGTGTAGGAAGAATGTGTGGCAAAAACAAGAAAAATGGTCAAGATTACTCACCTTGGGTGCTGCACTCGGTCACGTGACCACCCCCGCTCAGACAGCCTAAGGCAGCCGCTCGGACAGCTCCTGAGGGAGTGGGATTTCTTGACCTGGGCCGTAGCAAATAGCTCGGACACACTAAGGCCAGCGCTCGGACACCTTGAGCCAGCCGCTCGGTCAGAGCCTTTTTTCAATATTTCTGAATTTAATTTTCCTACACCACTTCAAACAATTTTTAAACACCACAAACCTCATCAATCAATATCAAATAGCCCATATGAAGAATGATCACACCCCCCCAAACTTTTTCGGATTGTCAATCCTAAAAGTTTGGAAAAGAATGATGAATATGGCATAGGTTAAGCAATTAAAGCACAAATCCAAATATAATCATGCACAACACTATCCAAAACCAATCCTACCATCTCAATATAAACTTCGCCAAACTATCAATTAAGCTCATATAAAATTAAGATTGAAAATAGCACAACTTACTTCTTAATCCAAAATCACGAAAACAAAACAAAAAATCTAACTAACAAAGGATACTAAAAGGATATAAGGGTGGGTTGCCTCCCACTTAGCACTTGGATTTAACATCCCCTAGCCGGACGCACCAATATTAGCTAAATGGCCAAGGATATTTGGCCTCCTCCCCATCAAACATAAATCTCAAAGCATAATGATCAAGGAAACATGTAGGATTTCTACCCCACACACCCAATTTCCTTATCATTTTGAATTTGTAAGCACAAGCAAATTCTTCTTCTTTTCTCTTCGTAACACCATTCCAACCCCATCTCCTACTAACAAACATAGTCAAGAGAATTCTCAACTCAATCTTGTAATCAATTATATCAAGAGGCAAGATGAATTCACAATAAACAACATTATCGATTAAAGCACAAGTAGAAGAGTTTAAGGGTATAGAAATGCTTATTTCTCCTTGAAGCTCATCTTCCACTTCATTTTGTTGTTCTTCCTCCATGAAGCTCATGTCCATAGGTGGACATTCATCTACCTCTTCTTGATTATTCTCTTTTTCTTTTCTTGAATCATCTGTTTTCTTCTCCTCCATTTTTTTTTCTTTCACTTGATTCCTATTAAATCTAGCAAAAGAAGTAGAATCATAAATGTCAATGTTGGATCGGTTGCGCTGAGTAGAACTGATGTACTATCCTCGCAAACCAACACAAGTCTTTTCTAGCGTGCTTATGTCCTCACTCCACTCACCCTGAGAACTTCCCAGGGGGTCACCCATCGTGAAATTTCTCCAAGCCAAGCACGCTTAACTTTAGAGTTCTTTCACAATGGGCACCAGAAAAGAAGATGCACCTTGTTGGTATGAGTAGTACAATCAATTCCTTTAAACCCAATATCTAGCTTCAGTGCCACGGGCGGCACGCAACTATGCCTTTAATCGAGCGAACGAGTGGACTTGAGCACAGCTCGCCTCCAAGGCAGGGACTGCTAGGATTTCTCCCAACAATCCCCCCATAGCAGTAGCCTGACTTGAAGCCAAACATACCACTATTTGCACCATGGGGGACTCGAACCCGTGACCTGTGCTCTGATACCAATTGTTGGTCCCGAAACGAGTATAATCAGTGTATGGGGGGGAATACACTGATGTCAGATTTTTCTGAAAGACTCAGAAAAATGCTCTAACACACTCAGTCAGGATTTCCTGAAGTACTCAGTATGCTGAAGGTCCACAGGGGCAGCAGGGACAGTTCAGTAACGAGTCAGATAAGCTGAGTGTGAGCAAAGTGCTCGGAAGCTCAGTAGAGATAATAAACCTACTGACCGCTTGGAAGCAAGTCAGTTGGACTACTATCTCAGTGAGTCAGAGTGGGTGCAGAAAGTGAGCCCTTAGGTTCTACTCGTTTTTAGTTTCTGAAAACATTTTCTCTGAGTTAGCTTAGAAAACTGGTGGTTAAGGCTGAGTGCACAGTGTTAAGATTCAGGATGATTGATTCAGACCTGAATAGAAAAGTGATGTAGGATGTTCAGTTTATTATGATGACAGTTATGATCCTGAACAGAACAGTAAATCAGCACATAGGGGACTTTTTAACGTGGTTCGGAGATAACCAACTCCTACGTCCACGACCTGATTTAACAGGAAGCTATCCTCAAAACCCTGAGGATAGGTGCTTGGGTTTTACGTGCCAAGGGACACGAGTAGCCAACTTCCTCTCTTAGGAACTGACCCCTGGGCGTTTTACAAGTCCCAGTCCTTCTAACCAACCAATCTCACACCTTGAGTGGTTTGGTATTCTGGTTTCCAACTAAGATAGCTCTAGCAATACAAAACAGTGCTAAATAATAGAGCTATCGATCTAAGCAAGTACATAGTGAATCCTACTACAACACTAGGGAAATTTAATTGCAGAGTGTTGTTTATGATATGCTTTGAGTTCTTGGATTCTTGAGAGTTTTCTCTTGGAAATTTCCCGTTAACCTTGAATGGGTGCAAGGTTCTCCATATTTATAGGCAAGATTCAAAATAGATCCGTTGGAGGAGATCAAATCAAATCTTTCCTATTTTAGGTAGATTGCAGGCTAGAAATACTGTTTGACCTACCCGCCATGCTTATTCTGGCAAGTTGTCACATCACCTGCAACTTTTTGAGACGCATTAAATGCCGCATTAAATGCTGCGCAGACTCCGTGCATGTGTGTCGAAAGATCATTGGCTCTCCGCTATAACGGCTAGTTGACCTTCATACATTTGTCCTTCCTCGTACATTCAATGCTCTGAGTCTCTTGTTAATAACTCAGTCTGAACATGTGTCTTAAAGGAGTCTTACAGACATTCTCTTTGTCTCTTGTCCCAAAGCATAAATAACCTTTTGCTTTGGACTTACATGATTCAGGTGATCTGAACCACGGCCTGAGTCAGGTCCTATGTACATTCAGCACAGCCTGATAGGTTATTCAGCCCAGTATGTGTAACCTTTTTGCTTCGGACTTACAGGATTCAGGTGAACTGAACCAAGGCCTAAGTCAGGTCTTAAGTGCATTCAGCACAGCCTGATAGGTGACACTTACTCTTCACTGACTAACTTTTGTCCTGAGTATGCTTAGTGTACTCAGTAGAAACATCAGCCAATGGTACTTCAGGATTGACTTCAGGATGAATCAGCAGGCTTCGATCTTCAGCTTCAGAACAGACAATCTTCAGCAAAACTGACTGACTCCTTCAGGATGGTTTACGCTTCAGACTTCAGTAAATTGGGTCGACTCCAATATTCTTCAGTCTTCAGCATGGTCCACCTGTACTGAATCTCTAACATAACTATCCTGAATTGTTTTATCCTGAACAGCTATACTTAGGCAAATTCATCAGGGGTTTTGGGATCTAATCAAAACACTCAGATTGTCCCAACAATTTCCCCCTTTTTGATGATGCCAAAACCCTTAAGCAAATTCCTATTCATCTATACAATCAACTGACTTAGTCAGTGAGAACAACTCAGTACCACCTGACAAACTAGGTACTTAGTCTATAAGATGAAAACAAGGAATGTGTTAGTACAGTTCTTGATAAGGATTCAGAAAAGTAGATTCAGGAGTCAACAAGAAGTTGTACTCAGGAAAAGTAAATAACTTCATTGATTGATAAGAAAATACAAGTATCCTGAAGCTATTACAAAATTTCTGAACAACTAGCTCCTGATCTAGTCTTCATCCTTATTCCAAGCAGTCAGTGGAATCTCGTACATTTCCAGTACCCGGTTAAGGACCTGCTTCATCCTGTTCCGATCAGCAATGGCCCCGGCAGCTCGTCCTACTCTGACGACTTCTTCAGAAATTGCTTTCCGGTCCAGTTGCTTGGAGTTCCTAAAGAGTGGAGGAGGGTACTTGATGAATTCCGGATGAGCGATCTCTACACCTTCAGTGTCAGCATGTCTGATGATTTCAGCCCAGAGATCAGGATGCTCCTGTGCCATCCAGTGATGGAGTATGATGATTAGCATTTAAGTATGCATGTATTTTACCTATTTTGTGTATTATTTTGTGTACTATAATGTATTGTTTAGCGTATTTATATATAATTTCACACTTTCTAATTAGTTATAAGTATTTATGTTTTCTATTTAAATAAGAAGCATATGTATAATTCAACCTAACCATTATGTCTATTGTATATTGTTGAGGTCTTAAGTGGAGTTATATTTATCCAAATTTTATGATATTGAACACCTAAGACAATGTACTAAATACTTAAGACACTTTAGTGATCCAATTTTACATGTTTGGATTGTATTTGTACTCAAAAGTGAAGACTCCAATTCTGTCCAATGTTTGGACTCAAAACACATTTTCGTATTTGCACAGTATCTGGAGCCTCACTAAACCAATTGAACCAATTCCAGTTGTATTTGATCACTAATTCGTTGCTCTACAACTTGTCTTCAGTGCTCAAGTGTCAAAAGTTCCGGCTTCAATGGTCAAAATGACAATCAATGCAGGGCTTCA